>JAMCCL010000767.1:0-17563 GCA_024516035.1 Bactericera cockerelli
CTAATTGAAGCTTTATCTACAGTAAGAAGTGCTTTATCTATACTGTTGGTCCAAGACCAAGACATGATATTCTATTATGTATCAGTGGATCACACATATGAAAGGTTCTCTTTGTATGAATCTCAAGGAGCACTTGAGCAAGATAGCATCAATGCAATCGACCTCATAGATGACCTCAGTCACACATTAGAAGTGTTGCTGCAATTACTTAACAACATAAGTGCGTCGCCGAGACAGGGAATTCCATTGATTCAAGTCATTGATGCAGATTGGCTATCATAGTTAAAAGTGACGTTAAACTCAAATAAACAAAGTCATTCATGTCGTGCGAGAGATAAAATTCTTAAAAAGATGTTGAATTCAGGATGTACCCAAGGTAAAGCGCCAGACCAGTTCAGAAACCTCTACAAAGCACATCAATGTTTGATATCAAGTCTGGATTAGCATATTTTGCTTTTAAGTTGGATTTTCCAAGGTAAATGTTGTAAGATTAAGAAACTCTCTAAAGGTTATGAACCCAAGATATCCGCCAGGTGAATAACTGTCATGAAAAATCATATTCCAAGGAAAATGATGCAGATTGTATGAGCAGAGGAGCCAGTTGGTACAAGCACCCCCTTCGAATAAGAATAATAATAATGTCTATTATGAGTTTAATTACAAGAATCAGGATATTATAATGAACCCTAGAGATTCCTATTTCTGAAACAATAGTATATAAAAAAATTAAAAAAGAATGCATGGGCTTAGTTAAACCATCTTTATGACAAATTTAGCCCAAAGATTTTGTATACGAAGAGAATTTGTGGAAATATTATCAAACGAATGATACATAAGTAACAATAAAAAAAATTTTAGTCAATTTCAAAAAGAACAAAAACATCGAGAAGAACGATTAAATTATCTTATATGAACATGCCTCTTAATAGAAGATAACAACAAGAAAATGAAAAAACCAAGTACCAATACAACAATATTAATATAATTTATCTCCTACTCGTCCCTCTCGGATAGATTGGAAGGGAACTTCACGATTCGGCCCAAATTACCTGAGGAGACCTTTTCCATAGCATGATTCGTCCCAAAACACACTATGAAGTTTTGATCCCACACAAAAAGTCCCACTTTCATTCTAACAAAAAGTCCCACTTTCATTCCACTAAAAAATCCCTATAAAATAGTATGGAAACATTGCCCTGAAAGAACTGAGAACAATGGCGATGTTCACGATGTTATTGTTTTGAACTAGTAACAGTCATCTTTGTTATCAGTGTTTATTTGAGTGTTTGACAGTAGGGTTAGGTAATATACATAGAAGGCCATGCCTCAAGAATATAGTAGGGTTAGGTAAAATACATAGAAGGCCATGCCTCAAGAATATAGTAGGGTTAGGTAAAATACATAGAAGGCCATGCCTCAAGAATATAGTAGGGTTAGGTAAAATACATAGAAGGCCATGCCTCAAGAATATAGTAGGGTTAGGTAAAATACATAGAAGGCCATGCCTCAAGAATATAGTAGGGTTAGGTAAAATACATAGAAGGCCATGCCTCAAGAATATAGTAGGGTTAGGTAAAATACATAGAAGGCCATGCCTCAAGAATATAGTAGGGTTAGGGATAATACATAGAAGGCAATGCCTTAGGTTTATAGTAGGGTTAGGTAAAATACATAGAAGGCCATGCCTCAAGAATATAGTAGGGTTAGGGTTAATACATAATATAAGGCAATGCCTCAGGTTTATAGTAGGGTTAGGTAAAATGCATAGAAGGCCATGCCTTAAGAATATAGTTGGGTTAGGTAAAATACATAGAAGGCCATGCCTCAAGAATATAGTCGGGTTAGGTAAAATACATAGTAGGCCATGCCTAATACATAGAAGGCCAAAGCCTGATATACATAGAAGGTAATTCCGTAATTTAATGTTGAATAATAAAAAATCCCTCAATATGTACGGTACTTAGTATGTTGCACTGGGCCGAATCGTTCGGTGACCTTTTTTACCTGAAATCGAAAACCTTTTTCATAAACCTTTTTGGGCCGAATCGTAATGCGCCCGATTGGAAGGTGTGTGATTCTAGAACATGTATTGTAACATGGGCATTCCATCTTTTCTTTCAAAGAAAAGTTGTTACAGAAAGAGATGTGATTGTGGCACATGAAACGCTGAAGGCTCTATGGAATCGAGCGAATCAGTCCACTTGATAATTACCCCAAGATGGCAAGAAATGCGAGAATTTTCCATGGTACTGTCGAGCAAACTATTGTGTAGAATTCCCGATGCTCGGAAGGTCCTTTCAGACGGAGGCACAGGTAATGGACATCTCTGTGCACTTGTAAAAAACTATGAAGATATTGAAAACACGCCAACTTATTAGGAATTGTTTAAAAGCAAAACAGTAGATAAATGCACTCTAGTTTCTGTTAAGCTGAAGCTGCTTGAAATGGGTAACTTTACGAAAATATTTAGAGGAACTCTTATGGTGTACCAAAGAAAAAGCTCACATTAAGAACAACTGACTGAATCACTTTGCAAGAAAGCAGCTCCTGCTTTTCGATTTGTCTGAGAAGATCAGGTTTGCTGAACGGAATTTTCATCAAGGAAGAAGCTAAACTGATTTTACTGGTACCTTGTCTTAACAATCCAGAAACTGGCGTCATATACAACCATCCTCTTGTGAAAGAGACCTTCCTATGGCTATTTCATTGGAGT
This sequence comes from Bactericera cockerelli, assembly GCA_024516035.1. Taxonomy (NCBI): domain Eukaryota; kingdom Metazoa; phylum Arthropoda; class Insecta; order Hemiptera; family Triozidae; genus Bactericera; species Bactericera cockerelli. Next base: position 2,714 of record JAMCCL010000767.1, read on the forward strand.
GTGGTGCTATTTCATCAAGTGGAAATAATCTTCTATTATTAGCAACCATCTCTCCTCTAGTTGCAAAATCCGTCATTGTTGAATAGCGAGTAGCGACCAGTGTCCTCTAGATTCCGATCTATTTCAATTGCGATGTTGTGAGTCGCATGGATGTTATCTATTGGGTTTCAGCATCAGTAGATTCTGTAGCTCTGATAGCATCTCAATAATTTATTGAAGTAGTTATTGTCCAGGATGGAACTATGGATGGTTGAGTCAGGTATTTTTGCAAAAAAAGTGTACAGTAGTAGAGACATAAAGGTAAAAATACCCACATCGTCTGAACGGAGGGGGGGGGGGGGGGGGGAGAGACTAAAGGTTTCGAATATGTAAATCATCTATTGAGACACATTCACATTACACATCATTTAGAAACGGTAAAATGTCAATTCGGGAACTAATATTTGCCCTGGAAATTGAAGACGACATAGAAATTGAGCTAATAGAAGTGCTCTCCTGTTACCTCTCTGTAGAGTAAGTGAGAAGCTAGGAATAATTTGATAGGATAATGTGAGAGTAGGACGGAAACTTTATAGAGCAGAAAATTATCACAACTTGCTTCTTTACTTTTCTGCTTTAGTTGTTTCTAATGCTGAAATTATTCAGGACTCAAAGAGATACAGTGTGAAATGAATTACTGTCTCTAATGTTGAAATTGTTCGAGAAAATCATCTTATCTACCGTATTCATAGAGACTTTACCTTTAAATTAGCGAAATTAAATTAGATGAATTAAGTCTTATTTTTTGTTTAATGATTGTGACGTTAGCCCGATTGGTTTCTGCTTTATTATTCCCTTCCTGTCTGTCTGCCCGGTAGCTCTTTGTTAAAGGCGGCACTCTGTGAATCCAGAGATTCCAGAGGCCGCTCTTTCGAAACTCAGTCGGGACATGACAAGTTATCCTCCCATTTGGGATTTTTACCACATAATAATACGTCTTGAGCTTACTGCTGGAATAATGGGACTTAATAGTCCAATCGGGTAGTATAAAAAAAGCAATATTATTCTTATTATTCCTTCATATTACGTCTAAATTATACTCTTTAAGTCACATTTATATCCACACCGACTCGAAGAATTGTTAAAAAAAAAAACAATAAAATTGTTTTCCATTCCCAATTTTAACAGTAAAATTCCCAATTTCAACAGCAGCCATGTTCTTTTTGTCAGGCAAAGTGGAGCAGTGCCTAGTAAGTGAACAAATAAAAGGGCGCAACAGTTGGCATTGTTCCCAAAGTCCAATATTTCTACACTAAAAACATATTTAAGATTAGGATCTGGCCTGTCTGGTTCTGCGGTGTGGATCTAACCGAGTTACCGGGTTCAAGTGGAGTGCTTGACTCCAGGGTCAAGGCTGGTGCCCAGATGTCTGCTGCCACTTTCTCGGTTTATTTCCATCAGATATCTTACAAATGGAGAGGTGGAACTTTCAAAATGGAAGGTCACCCTGCCCGGAAATGTGTGAAAGTTAGAAGTTCTGTTGAATTTCTAGTCATACGAAAACGGATGGTATTCTATGCAGAACCAATGTTCATTATTTGTTTTTTTTTTTTTTTTGCTAGTCAAATTTATAAAAAAGTTTAGTCCACCTACTTCTAGATTATTGATTCAATTCCAGTTGAGGAACAAATTTCTAAATAATAAGTTTAGTCCAATCCTTGTGGAACGGATATAACCGAAAACTATTTTTAATAGTCGTATTAAAATCATGATTACATTGGAACTGACGTGTTTTGATTTTTGAGCATAACAATATTTATGTTTATTTGGTTTAATCAATACGTAATATTATTGTAATAATTAATTATGCATTCTCAAATGAGACGTTCGCACGCAATGGCATTGAGATCAGACACATGAATCCTTATCAGCTCATGTGCTATCAGTTAATCTCTTATCTCAAACTTGACCAGTGGGACTTCCGTGTGTTGTGGTATTGACCGGGAAATGAAGCTTTCATCATTTACATAGAATTAGACGAATCGAACTTCAAAATATTTTTTTTCATTACTGTGGGCCTGAAGATGATTTCTTACTTTAATTTATGACAAGATAATCACAGAATTAGGGCTCATTGAAAACTGAACCTAGCCCATGTCTAAATCATGGATAGAAAAGTCTGTGAAATCTATCAATTCAGAGCGAAAAAGTTTCAGGCAAGTGTTTGAGCTTTCATCTGACATATGAATCCAGGCGCAGGTCAGCAAACGCTTAGACGTGAGCTCGGTTCATTATATAAGTCCAAGAAAAAGAAAGTCTTAAATAAGTCGTGATTACTAGTCGTGATAAAAAATAATTTCAATGAATTCTGTTTTTCACAAGTTTGAACTGGCAAAAGTTCTGAAACCAATCGAACTTTTGATCATATCGGCTTCAAATAAAAAACTTTTCTTTCTAACGAATTTGATATCAATTTATAGTAGACAAATCAGCAAAGTAGATCAGAATGTCAGGAATTTGTGGAACGTCCCCCAGGGGAAAGTGGTTTAATTTCTTCAGCGCAATCGACCAAACATTTTTTTGTTTCAATGTTTCCCAGTCTGAAATCCAACGTCTCCATTATGCATTACGTAAGCAAAAGTCCTTGTGGCATCTATTCAAATTTGAAGATGAACATTTAGGTACCTACACAAATATCAATAACCATTACAGGAATTCAATAACAAAATTCAATAAAACATGAGATATCTATTGAGAAACTATTCTGAAACGATTACAGCTATTATCCCTCCCGCCAGGACATCTAGATTTTTGCTTTTGTTTTAAAGTCTGTTTCTCCGGTGGTCCCCAGATTCCAGAACAATTGGACTCACTATGGAAGAGGAAACTGAAAGACAAAAGCACTATAATATAATAGACACTTTCGGCCTTACTGTTTCTTATTTCAAGTTCAGTAACAAAAAATTCATCGTGGGTACTATCTCCAGATAAGTTGCTTAATGCAAATTGTTGGGAGCTTTTGATTTATTTGAATGGTAGGTATTATAATTCTTAAAAATGTCGGGTTCCTAAGTTATCATTATCATTTGCTGCCTACAGCATCAAATTCACCAGGTATTGCTTACATGAAATTGTGCTATCAACTTTTGACTTTAATATTGTTCTTTTTATTATAAATGTTTACATTTAACGAGTAAAATTAAATATATAATAACTGCCCGGTAAACGGGTGTTTATAAATGGAACAAGTCCTGTGAACAATATGTCATTAGTATAACAACAACAAAAATTAAATAAATAACATTTATCACATATAATTATAATACCCAACTAAAAATTTGTGTAGGTATTCACTACCCATTTTGATCTCATATATTTTCTTGTGTGTTTCAGCAATGCTCACAGTTCCTGTTTATCACTCCCTCTCAAAGGTAAATAGTATCTACAATCCTTTTCAGTGAGTTTTTTGTAAGTTAGAATGGGTGGGGAAGTCAGAGAGAGACTATTCTCCTTTGTATTGTCTGGATTCCAAAGTGCAATGTACTAGTAATTAGGCAATTCTCACTGATCTAATTACTAATAATTAGCTAATTAGTAACTACTGTCATTTTCTCTTTCCACATCTCTCTCTCTCTCTTTTTCTCTTATCAGTAATACTTCAACGGAAAATTTAACAGCATTAACTATTGTAATTTTACAACTTCTTATCAGCATTATCACTAATGACGTCCTCATAAATCAACTAGCGTATCGATAGTAAAATATATTTAGTCGGGTATATTCATACAAAAACTATAAATTGAATAACAGATAATCAAATCTTCTTATCTTATGCTGAGTGGAAAAATTGTAAGAAACTTTTGCGCGCAATTTAAATCTCTTGATTTATTGTGTAGCCTGTTTGGTTCTGTAGGTATCAAACTGGGTGAGCAATTGAGCATGTAGAAAGTCTGGGTTTGAATTCCAACTGGATAGGTTTTCAGTGCCTTGAATTGTTCTTATGTTCATATTCTACTCTTTAACCTATCCACATGACATCATTTAATAGACTACATTAGGGGAAAATTCTGCAATAAAGTATTACGTATAACGTAGTAGGTAGGTACGTCCGTTAGACAAAAGTACAAACTAAAAATATAATAAGTAACACCTGGTACAGACCTAAGAACAAAAAAATCTAACATTTTCAAATAATCAACAAAAATACACATACACAACCATGGTTTGTAAATATAACAAACATAAGAAACATAAACATTAAAAGAACTTAAAGTAACATTAATCATACACAAAAAAAAATATATAAATAAAACAACCTGCAAGTTCTTTCATGTACCAGACAGTGGCAGGATAAGAGCATTGTTTTTCAAGAAGAAATATATTGTTGTAAAATGTCAGTACTTATGAAGATTTAGATTTAGATCATGCTTCTTCAGGACTTCCATGAGATCATCAGCCATGTAGCCATGTGGATCTTCCATTACAGATTAAATGCTAGACCTCTAATAATAGAGTATTCATAAAAAGCTGATAATTGTTTAAGTCCTCAGGTTTCCTCGGTAATGAAATACTTTACTTTCCATGTCCATGATGGTTGTCATGGTGACGGAAGAATTGATGGGGCATAACCCCTGTGGACGCCCAGAAACAATTTTCTGGGCTCCTTCCATGTCCTGTGTAAAATGTAATGTGTGGTGTTCATGTAAATAAATTTCACTTGTAAAAAATATGAAATGTTTTTCCTTATCTTTTTGAAAAATCTCATTAACAACAGCAGAGAACCCTATCAGGAACAAATTCTGAACTAGGGGATAACTCGTAGGTACAAGGGGTATTGGACTTTAGTCTGTACGCCAACAACGCTTTAGATGAGGTTCATTTATGTATAAGACATAGGAACACAACTACACATCTCTGAAGAAGAAAAATATAAATCCACTCTTCATTTCTTTTAGTGAACACTGAACATACATAAAACCTCTATTTTATGGGTACTGCATTTACAACTTGTACATTCATGTTACAACTGTTGAGCCAATCTAGGTGTTAGAACTAACTGTAGGTTCCTTGATCATGACTGCAAGGACCTCTTTTTTAGTGAGTTCAACATCTCACGTCATAATTGTTCAACGAAAATGTGTGTCACCTTATACATAATAATTTTTAAAAAAATCTATAGGTACCAAATGATTCACCAAAGATTAAATTTCCACCAAGTCTCGTTAAGATTCATAAAACATTCAGAAATGATAGAATAACTTTTATAATTCCGAGCAACTGAGGATACTCATCGTGGTCTCAAGAGTTGCTGAGAGCCATCACTTCCATCTGTTGATCAAAGTTCATGCACCACAAGTTCTGACATTGGTGAAAGGAATTGATCTTTCAAATGAACCCAGAGCTCATCTTGATTTAGAGATTCCTACGCACGACTATCGAAACAAAATAAACTGAGTATTTGCAAAGATCTCTGGTAAATATCACCGAATCAAATGACCCAAATCAATCTAAAGATGCACCAAGAAAAAAATGAAAAACTATTTATTAACCAAAAGATTCAACACCAGATCGCCCATGGATTTACCAATCGCTCAACCGTATTACTACACAGGTACCACCAAAAGGTTGGACGTGAAACCTTGAACTATTGATGTCAAAAATGGAACATTGTACAAAATTGCCAAACCATGAACTATTGCTGAAAGATAGAATGATTAATGATGTATACTTCACAGTTTTAAATATTTTTCTGAAATTACCGATGAATTAAGTCACTACTGCCAGCAGCTGAGTTAAACATCTGTGTATACTTTTACTTCCATTTTTTAATAAAAAAATATTAAGGCCATTTTTACAGTCAAACAGAACACCATACACAGACGATACAAGCCCGCCATTACACAGTATTTCACACTATCCAAAAAAGCCTCAGGGCAAATAAAACATTGATTCTTAAGTGTGATCTCTCTTTCTACTCTCCCTTGCTCTATCTCTCTCTATCTTTTCTTCATTTCACACACTCTCTTCATCATTATCTTCATCTTTTTTTTCTGTACCGGTCTGTTAAATCTGGTGTGAGTGCTGGGTAAGTTCAAAGTTTGTGGGTCAGTGATAAGATGACTCATGAGTCTGCACTTGACCGGTGAGTAATGTATCGAGCTGCTCCACAGTCCACACCATCTTCCTAAACAAGTTCACAGCAACTCTTTCATGGTTCTTGATATTGAAAAGTTCCCATCATCTCCTTCATAGTAGATTACAATTGAATTTATGTTATGTTTTATATAATCCTAATTCAAATTGATAGTTAGAGTTTAAAAAAGATCTCTTTTTCAGTTTTAGTTTTGTAATGCTTGTACCTACTATGTCAAATGTGTAGTGAATACTTACGAGTATCTCAAGATTGTCCATTTTTTTCAATTCTGAATTACATCAATATTCTTTCAGTTATTAATTTTTAAGTCTATTTTCTCTACTCTATAGGAGTTACTCTGCTTGCATTATAAAGTTCAAGTCAGGCAACAGTTTAAGCCAAATCATTTTGGTTTTTATTCCTAGTCTTGTTTTTTCACAATGTTTTACCATCGAATAGGGCGAAACGCTTTAGAGGTTAGTCTAATAAGAATGTTAATGAGTAAAGGAATTTTTTTTAAATTGATTTTCCACCCGTGGCTAACGAGGTATGAGTAATTAATATTATCTAGGATTTTTGTCTCCACATTATTCTATCATTACTATCTAGAGTATTGTGTGTTTCAATTTTATTATTTTATCCAGTTTACTCTAGGGTGTCTACTGGTGTATCTATAATATTTTCTAGAGCATCCAAAGTGTCATTATGCTGTTACATTCCATCATAAATAACTGATAATGTGATTGGCATGTGTGATGACACTTCCAGCGATGCCGTGGTTAGCTATAATGTCGCTGATACTATCTTGGTTGTAGTTAGTGCAACGATACTTGCAATAATGTCATCAAACCGTGTAATGGAAAAGAATGTTCTGGTTTTGCATAATGCAATATTGTACCAAAAGTGCTTCTCAATCAATTGGATATATTTTTTTTTATCTAGTTTATTTTGTAAGCAAAACATCAGTACGTTATAGTATCATTTGATTTGTTGATTCTGAAACACATAAATCACTATGCATTGTTGTAGTAGATATTGTTATGACGCTAAAGCTCATGCTAGGGGCTAATAATCTTTTTCTGGGTCTTTATTATTAATGGTCCGACAAACCATGATGTAATGACATAATTTTTTAAGTCTTTTATAAAGAAGGACTAAATTGTACAAACTTTAGTTTCCTTTTAATGTTGTGTGAAAAACATTTATAAAGATCTCTATGAAACTTTTTAGATACATATCAACCAATATTATTTACACAATTATAACATAGTACGTAAAAAAAACCAACACACATATTATTAAGATTCATCAAAACAGACGAATTTGATACTGTCCCTTACTTTATCAAATCTCACAGTTTGAATTTTTCGAACATTTTTTTTATCTCTATACTATTCATTTTTTTTAAAAATTGACTTGACAATCATTCCTATAGTAGTAATACAATTTAACTTGAAAGAGCTGATACAATGGTGAACATTAAGACAATATTGAAATTTGATAAAATATTTGAACTGATAAATTTATCTTGGGATAGTAACGATTTCCTTATAAATTTTGTTCATTGTTCGTGAAACTGATAATATTGAATTTTTTATCTCTAACCGAAAATTAAAAATATTGTTCTTTTGTTTCTTTTTCTTTCTTTGCTTCTGCTCTTATTCTTTAATTATGAAAAATTGATTTGAATCTATTTATTAATTATTTTTTTATATATAACGAAGCATAGCTTTTATCCGTTCCCAATTATATTTATTGTCCTTAATAATTATTTTCCTTCTTTTTTTCTCTCTTTCCTTATCAACTCTTTTTATTACCTATTAATTATTCAGTAAGATCAAGTTTTTATCAGTATACGAATAGACTTTTCATATGTGTAATAGGTATACTGAAAACGACATTCAATTAATCAAGCTTATGAACATTAGTAAGGAATTAGTTATACGGATTTTATATTATACTAGCGGGTTACACCCGCCGCTTCGCCAGCCCATCAAAACACACACAACGCACACGCACACACACCCACCCACACCCACACACACACACACACACACACACACACACACCACACCACACCACACACACACCACACACGCACACACCACATACACCACACACAAACACACCACACACAAACACACCACACCACACACACAAAGCACCACACACACACACCACAACACACACCACACACACACAAACACACACCACACACACACCACACACACACACCACACACACACACAAACACACACACAAACACACACCACACACACACCACACACACACCACACACACACACACCACACACACACACCACACACACACCACACACACACACACACCACACACACACACCACACACACACCACACACACACACACCCACACACACACACCACACCACACACACACCACACCACACACACACACACCACACACACACACACCACACCACACACACAACACCACACAAAATGTCATTTAGGTTTGAAAAAAAACCTGAATATATTTTGTCGCCCATCTATTTTCTGGTCTTCCCCGGCGTAGCTCAAGAATGGCTCATCAGAATTTCGCGATCAATATGTCAAATGAAAGCCTAAACCCTTGCCTAAAACTTTCTCGCTCTGAGTTGATAGGTCGTCACTTCAAATTTCGAGAAAAAATGTCATTTAGGTCAAAAAACGTGAATATTTTACATGTTACCCATCCATTTTTTTACCTTACCCGGCGTAGCTCAAGAACGGCTCATCAGAAGTTCGCGATCGATTTGTCAATTGAAAGCTCAAACCCTTGCCTAAAACTTTCTCGCTTTGAGTTGATAGGTCGTCGCGACAAATTTCGAGAAAAAATGTCATTTATGTCAAAAAACGTGCATTTTTTTTGCGTCACCCATCCATTTTTATCCTTACTCATTGTAGCTTAACCTCAGGGAGATATAATCTAGCCTAGAAGAATTTCCTGATCCAAGCGGACCTATGTGCAAAATTTCAGGTTTCTCGGTCAAACGGTGTGGATTTGTATAAAGAACATACATACACACATACATACATACACACATACATACATACACACATACATACATACAGACAGCTTTCTTTTATAGATATAGATGAATCATAATTAATGATAATTATTATCTACTTAGCTAGACAATACTTATAAATGCGAAATACTTATGTGGCATTCAAAATTCACAAGGCAAAAGCAGAAAACTTATAGGTACATAATTATAATATCTATGCGATAGTAATTATGTAAATCAATTAAATAAACCTTTATTTGAAAAAAATAAGTTCAAACTTATAGTTTTCTCAATAATTACATTATACAAATTTTAATTATGTTGTTTCATCCAAGTTGATTTTTCCAATTCAGATCCTTGGTAAGCAATTGTCTGGTGAGAGATAGCAAGCGGTAACGTTAACGTATGCTATGTAAAACCAGTTTTTATTTGAGAAGGAAATTTACGAGTATTATTTCCCTTTATACTTAAGATGATTGATACTTTTGTACCAAAGTCAAATATAATCTGTATAATTATTGTAAACCTACCTTCTCCTACTGTACACGTACCACCTTTACTTATCATACTAAATACAACATCTGTAAATACCAAATTCATCAACATACAAACCCAATATACCTACTCACTTTATTAGGTGTAACCTTCCATACATTGAGCGTACAAAGCAACGAGAGGTTTGCATCATCGGAGAACTGCCTGAAGACATTGTAGGAAGTGCAGAAAGATCAAGGTGAAAAGATGACGAGATTGAGCTATCAAACCAAATACTAGGATCAAACACCTCGGCCGAGGTGTGAAGAACGCCTATACAAAGAAAGAGACATCCCGGCAGAGTGTAAGGTTACGGAAAACATAGTTCCCATGCATTTCATGTACTTTCAGCCAGCGAAAAGTGCAACATGAATTTCAAAAATCGGGATTTTTATTGCAGAAATGGGCTCTACGTTGAAAAATAAGTTGATTTGACTCTTTATTTGACTTCCTAAGCCACCTGGAACCCTATTTTCGAGACCCCCCAACAATCGTGAAAGACATGAAAAGATTCATAATTTTGTTTTTTTTTTTTTTTTTTCTGTTTTTTTTTCTTCATACGGATCCTTTGAGACCCGACTTCGTGTCTTTAACTTGGCACTGAAGATTAAGTGAGGTGTCTAAAGTGATCAAAATATAATGGAGATGAGCCCGGACCAAAAAAAAATTCTAAATTATAAGCGGGCGGCCCATTTGGGCGGCCTCGGGTTTTGGGAGCCCAAATCGGGAATTGAAGGATAATACTAGTCTTAAGTGGTATCAAATGAAAGATCTTGATGAGCAGATACCAAATTTATTGATTTTATTCCTTCGTCCGGTCCACTGGGTGGCACCTGGTGGCCTTTTCATTTTCTTTGGCGGGTAGGTACCTTCGAATCCTTAGCTTAGTGGTCAGATCTTGGCCAGTATATATTTTTCGAGATGACCTCGCTCTCTCACTGCAAAATTTTAATGTTTAAGTTTCCAAGTATTAATTTAGTTAGTTAATTTTCCGTCCGTTTCTGTAGAAATTAACTTTGTCTATTGGTAGCATGCTCGACCTGCCACCCAGTCAGTATGGGTTCGAATCCTGGCGGGGACGAAATTTTTTAGCTCTATATTTTCAATTTGGGCTTAACGTTGTTTTGTTTTTCCGATCTTTATATTTGATCTTCATGACGACCCCATTACTCGCGAGGAAAATATTTTAGAAGTTGCAGAATTGGACAATGACCTGTGGCGGCATTACGAGATTGATTTTGGACAATCATGGTTGGATGGAGATAATATATGATGAATTAGCTCTCATAATGTCGATGCTACTCACTAAAAGTTGTGACAAAGTAGTGACTTTGACCAAGTGGGTAGCATACTAGGCTTGCACGCACGATGACTTGGGTTCGATCCCCTTGAGGGAAGTTTTTTTTTCTCTGTCCATTATGTCCGGGGTACACTCATACCTGGTGAGGTATTGATAAGGAACTTCACAACCGAGTTCTCTCATGGTTTTATCAACACCAAATTGTCTCCCGTCGCGTCGCTTGGATTTTTACCTGATTTTTACCTACATAGTTTAGACCTAGCATAAAAATTATAATCGAAACACCTAGGAATCATTGATATAGACCTGAGGCATGGCCTTCTATGTATTTTTCCTAACCCTATGATAAACCCAAGGCATGGCCTTCTATATATTTACCTAACCCTATTATAGTCCCGAGGCATTGCCTTCTATGTATTATCCCTAACCCTACTATATTCCTGAGGCATGGCCTTCTATGTATTTTACCTAACTCTACTAAACACTGAAGGCATTGCCTTTCATTAGTTAGAGATTTAAAAGATTTCCTTATAAAAGGCCCATTCTTATATAAAAATGATAATTTTATAGTTTTCATTTTCTTAAAAACCTAATGTAAAAAAGCATGGTCTTATTTTCGGGAGAGATACTCGTGGTGACCCCTGCAACAAGCCGGAGAGAATTCGGGTAAGAAAAGGTCAACGGGAGAGAACTCATTACCTTACCTTGATAAGGTGATTACAAATTAATTTATTTGGCATTTGTAAATCCAGGTGTTTTAGTGTCCCTTATAGGAGGCTCCGAGGTCTATTTAGCATTGAAAGATAAACCTAATCATGTGGATAATAGAATCAAAAGATCTTGCATTGCAAATTTATATATTATTTACTCACTTTGGGGACTCAGGGGGCCAAATCTGTGATCCAAATACATATTGAACTTAGAAAAATTAAATACGTACTGCTAAAACTATATCTTAAAAAAGCGCGCGATTAGCTCAGTGGTTAAGCACTCGCTTGCCATGCGGAAGGTCCCGGGTTCGAACCCCCGCGCCGACAAAAATTTGTATTCTTAATTTGGTTACAATTGTTTGTAAGGGATACCTTCCGGTGCGCTCGTGTTGACCCAGCACCTAAATGGGAAGTATTGTGTCACTTCTCGCCCATCAGAGGGGAGGCATACTACGGGATGGGCAGGCTACAACACAGACCACAAGCGTCTACAGTAGCTCCTGTTTCATGGCTACGAAATTAAAAAGGCTGTGAAACACTCATCTTTTTTAAAAAAAAAAAAAAAAAAAAAAAAAAAAAAAGACAACTTGGTACATTCACATTTTCCCAGCTTATTTACTTTTGTCATTCCTAATGTTTCAGTAGTGTATGAACCTATATTTTCGTACAAAAAGAACTGATATCCCCCCAAAAACACCACTTCGTGGTTAAAAAAAGAAGAACGCCTCACTCAAAGAATGATTATAATTAGCTAAAAATAAATGATATCAAATTGAGAACACCTTGTCCCCTCTCTTTCTATATCTCTGCACTCCTCTCTGAATTTATTTCTCTTATGTTTAGCTTTATTTATCCTTTCTAGGGGTCATCCCAAACTTGATTTCTCTTTAAATTTACTTGTTGCACGGCAATAAAAAATGGCGGTCGGAGTATGATTTTCTGAAGTTATTTGATTTGAATCGAGAAAATTACACCGCGACCGCCATTTTTTATTGCCGTGCAACAAGTAAATTTAAAGAGAAATCAAGTTTGGGATGACCCCTAGAAAGGATAAATAAAGCTAAACATAAGAGAAATAAATTCAGAGAGGAGTGCAGAGATATAGAAAGAGAGGGGACAAGGTGTTCTCAATTTGATATCATTTATTTTTAGCTAATTATAATCATTCTTTGAGTGAGGCGTTCTTCTTTTTTTAACCACGAAGTGGTGTTTTTGGGGGGATTGTGAATTAAGAAATTTAATGCAAATTTTTCATGGGAATTTTCAAGGCGGCAAAATACCAACAAAAAATGCACTTTGCGTGGTAATTGCAGTATTTTATGACGTTTTTAGGAGGCGTTTTTCACAAAACGCTCATTTTGGTTGATCTAAAGAACCAACACCTAACCAATTTCTTCTGTCATTAAATTTTATCTATTGGAATTTTACTTCGGAATAATGAGATCATCAGTAGAAGTACCAAATTTCCCCTCATACTTTAGTCCTTTCAGATGATCAGAAATGAAGCTATCTTTGTAAACAATTGTAGCAGCTACCATAATTTACTTCTAAGAGCATCTGTTCAATTACATTACTTCAAATTAGCTGTGAAGCTCATGAAGTAATTTTCATCTTTGTTTTTTCAATCCTTGATGTAACACTATCGCAGTTGGTATACAAAGCGAATTAAACCTAAAAGAAATACAATACTTTCCTTATTATAGGATAAGGAAAGTAAAAATTCAAAATGAAATTGTAAAGGTGAAAAGGAAAGCTTCAAGTTTATGTGAACTGATATTTGAAGAAGTAAAAAAAAAAAAAAAAAACATCTCTCAAAATGAAGGGTTTTAGGAAAATTGATCAGAAGTTATCATGGAATAATTTAGTTGATCAAAATCAATACAGTAGGTACCTACTATTATATTGATCTTGAATTTGTAATACCTAGGTATAATGTAACATTGGAACTTTAAATGGAATTAATCAATCCAATTAATGGTTTATCGAAGGCTTTGGCTACAAACAGGAGTGTTGCTAGTGCCCAACCAGATTCAAATGTTAGATATTCAAAAGTGTTTTAGATTTAGATATTTATTAATTTTGATCTGATTGATAATGTCATGAAAAAATCATGCCAAAGTAATTTCTTTTATATTATCATGTATGATTTTGTACCACCATCCATACATTATGTACATACATGTACGATAACATATGACGTATGCGAGTATGGATACCTATGTAGAACGTACAAATGATTTGCAACAATGAACGTATATGTTCCTTATGCAAAAATACCCATTTTATTAATAACTCTGGCCTTGTTTCTCAAAGCAAATATAAAACCAACATGTCGAATCGTGAGCCAACAATTAAACATGGCTGGCACTTTAACACGTTCCTTTGTTCCAGGCTGGGCAGAGCCCTGGTTTTCCAAACCTACAAGTCATTGTCTGAGTGAATAGTCCTAGTCTCAAGATCTGATACATTGCGGATTGATGTGTTGAAGATTGTCCAATTTCGGAAATTTAAGACTTTAGGTTTTCCTCTTATTGAACGAATGAACGTGGTATCATTGTCAATGACCTATTGTAAATTGATGATGTCACGGTAATCGAATTTTGGTGCAGTGCGTTATTATGAAAAGTAATTATATATAAAATATATATTTGTGAAACATGTTGGTATCTAGTCCAACATTGTAGCGGTCTGGCGGTGTTATGTTTCACAAATACAATTTGGTACTACCTATGTATGTTTTAAAAGTCTCTACAATTTTTATATCTAAATTGGTTAATTGCTTGGACAATTTGATCCATACATCAAGAGGTTACGTGATCTAACGCGGAAGTCTTCACACTGTTTCCCTCCAGTCGGCTCGTACGCCGTGATAATCGCTGTGTCAATTATCGATTTAGCGATTGGTTTTGCACACACTTATGTCGGCAATATTGAATTCTATGCGTGTGGAGAGCACTTGATGTATTCTCAGTTGTTGCTGTTGTCAGTGGAAGTAAACCAGAACACCGAAGAATGGTTTGTTGCTCCCTCTTGAGTTTTGATGACGAAGTTGATTAGGAGTCCCTTAAGGCAAATAAGAGGACCTTTCTGAGTGGCTAGTCATGACAACTTCATTTATCTATCGTATGGTAAAAGTGTATGGCCGAGAAATATTTTTAATGTTGGTT
>JAMCCL010000768.1:0-17488 GCA_024516035.1 Bactericera cockerelli
TTTTGTCTACAAAGGGGTCATTGAAAAGTGTTTAGGTATTTCCCTTTCTTGGGGGTCCAGCAAAGTAAATCTGTTTTCAATTGTTCCTGTGTTCTTGGTAGCGAAATCGAGAAAGTTGCTTTTGCTAAATTTTTGGTGTAAAGAAAATCTGATTTTTTAAAATTTTCCCTAAACGGTGTTTTGTTTTCAATAAAATATTGTTGAATTTATTTACTTGTTTATAGTATGCTTTTGGGAGGTCCATAAGCCTCGCCCACCTTTTTTCCCTGGGTAGATAGACCCTTCGTGGCGGGTGAATATGGTGTGAGCGGTTATTGTATAAGGCCATTGTATTTTCCCGGTTTTGAGGTTTTGAAGATCAGTCTTGGGGCCAGGTGAGGATTCCAAAAGTATACATCAAAAAGGGGAATAGCCCATGAATTGATGGCTTGAATCTTGTTTTTAGCTTTAGTTCAGTTGTCAAGACAGTGTTTATTTTTTTTCATGAATATTTTTTCATATTTGTTTCATTTTGTTCTTTAAATGTTAAAATTTTTGTTTTAACCCAAGGTATTTGTATGATTCACCTTTTTTTAAATTTTTAATGTGATTTTGTTGGAAAGCGTCATTTTAAGGATCACATCTTTTCCTCTTTTAACATGAAGTAATTAACTTTTTATCCCAATTTTTCTTTACATATATTTTCATAAACTCGTTCTAGTTCGATGGAGTTCCAATTGATCGGACCATTGGCGTTAACTTTAGGTCATCCAGTAAAAAAATGGTTCATTTGGGAAAGTTATTTTTCTGTTTTTTTAAAACCAAACGGGATTGTTTAATTTGCTTAAAGGGTTAAGGAAAAGGGCGAATAATAACAAACTCAACGGTTTTCCCCTTGAAAAATTCCGCGCTTAAAAAAATTTTTTTTTGTTCGTATCTCAGCGTATTTTCCCAAGTTTAACTTTAATTTCGTACTCCAATGTTCATTGTACTTTGAAGAAATTGGTAATAAGGGGATTACTTTATAGAGTCGAGTATTTGCAAAATAGTGTGGGGGAATAAATCATAACATTTTTGGTAGTCAATCCAAACCAACTGACAAATTACGTTTATTTTTTTTTAGCATGATTCGTTATGATTCGATCGTTTTTAGGAGTCTTTTTTCCTCTTGCCTTTTTCTTAAATTCCCTTTTGTTTTTTTGCTAGAATATTGTTTGTATAGACTGTTGTATCATTTGAAAAGGTTATAAAGACACGGTTTAAACGAATAATCGGTATAACAAAAAATCTTTGGGCCCCTTGGGTCTTATGGAAAAAAACATTGTAATTTTTAAAAGAAAGGGTAAAAAGAACCAAATCGGTATAGCGAACAAATTTTGAAGTCCCCCGACCCAAATTCCCATGGGTTTTAAAAAAACTTTTTTTTTTTTTTTTGCTATGAAAAATTAAATTGAAAACTTTTTTTTTCCTGCACAAACTTTTCGATTTCTTTTTTTTAGGTCCTGAAAATCTTTTCATAATTTTTTTCTTTCTTGTTTTTTTTTGTGTTCGTGAACTGAATTGCATTACTTTTTATTATTAATTTAATAATATGTTTTATGTAATAATATTGTATTTTTTACCCCAATAATAAAAGTAATTTTAAATACCCCAAGTGATATTATTTTATAACAAAAATTGTTCTTTTTAAAAAAATTCGCTTATAGCGAACAATTCGTTAAGGAAACGGTTATAGTGACAAACCCTTTAACGAACAATTTTTCCGGTCCCTTTAATTCTTATAAAATTTTTCTGATTTTTCTTTTAAAAGAAGACAAATTTGTAATGTTTGGAAAACAGGAAGGGCGGAGTCCGGGTCCCGGTGTTTTTATTTTTGGTTCATTAATAAGCCTTTTTTAAATACAGGGAACTGTCAGGTTTTAAACAATCTTAAATTGTTTTTTCCAATTAAAAAGAAATTGCTGAAAATTTTTTAACCAAAAGTTTTTAATTTTTTCTTGACCGGGACTCTTTCCCGTTCTTGGATATTTAGCAGCTTGAGTTACATCATCTCGTGTATTTAAAAGAAAACCATTTTGTTTGTATTTGTCATTCTTGTTTTTTCTTTGTTAATCCCAAACAGCACTTTCATTATGAAATTTCTTTCTCCCACAAGCTATTCCAAAAGGAAAAAAGTCTTGAGCTGTGGGGAGGACCGATTTTTCCGATACTTTCTCTTTATTTAGACTTGTGTAAAATTTCTTCTGATTTTTTCTAAATAATTTATTGTTTTGTACTTTTCTTTTTTTGTTGTTTTTCTGATTTTTGTATCCGAGAGCAGCTGACCTTGTTTCAATATTTCAAGTTGAACTTTTAACTTTTCATTATAATCAGGTGTCCAAAAATTTTAAATTTCAAAATATGGGCTTCATTTTAATTTTGTGTTTTTTTGTTTTTATTATATTATTATTATCAAAGTGATAAAAATTTGATCCTGGAATTGATGGTGTGATTGTTGGTCGCCAAAAATTTTCGTACTTTGCCGCATAAAGGGGGTACAGATCAACAAAATTTTTGTTAAAAATGTTGATCAAACCCTTCACACTAAAGGAAAAAGTTGTTGAACCCCGGTGGGGCTGGGTAATTAATAGTTGAGTTCATTTTTGGCCCAGTTATCATTCCCCCCATTCCGGTGAGAATGCGGACCGGTGGTTATCAAACCCTGGTTTCCTTTCTGTCGGAAAAAAAAAGGTAGTCAATTTACTTATTCATATATAGGTAAAAACCTTAATAATAATGTTGATTATGCTTGAAATAACATCATGGTCTATCGTGTTCCCCTTAAGTACGGGGTGTATAATATTTATGTTATATTTTTCGCTAATTGCTTCAACAATGACTTCTTATGATTTTGGCATACATCAGGAAGAGTAAAGGTTTTTTTGTGGAATAAAATATCTGTGGGAGGTAGTTTTTGAGAAAAAAAAACCCTAATTTGTGGTCGAATCAAAATTGGGTAAGGTGTCTGTCCTTCTGGAGAGCTCTACTGTGTGCTTTCAGTTCAACATAAGTTTTTCCTGTTATTTAATTATAATTTATCAATATCTTAAATATAAATCGAAATTCCACTACAACACCTGCCATTGGCAAAAAGGGGGCTTTTTGCTTTCACGGCCATGCCTGGGCCCCCGAAAAGCGGGCGACAGCCCGCTAGTTTTATATATTATAAATTTTAAAAATGGTGTAGAGATTTTTTTGGGTTTTAAACGTCGCTTTATAGGGGGTAATATAACACTTATTAGTGGAAGGTAATCACCGGGCGAAGAAATGCTAAAAGCATTTTTACCATCTAACTCTCAGAGTCTTATTATTAGTGGCACAAACTAAAATTCTTTAGGAAAAAAATCAGCATGGGTGGGATTCGAACAACGGATCCCTACGTTTCCCTGGATTACCATTCTAGGCGTTAACCCTTGACCACCAGTGCACCCCCGTTCGCTCGAAACTTACAAAGCAGATGGGGCCGGGGCAGGGTTCGTTTTGGAATGGTTTAAATTAAAACCGCTTTTTTTTTCTTTTATCTGAGAGGTCAATCTTTCATATCACAAAGTCAAGACCATTCGTCAAGAAAGAAAGAAAAAAAAAAAAAAATGGTCCCCCATCCAACTCCAACTTTGTGGACGTTTGGGCTGAGAAATATTTTGTAACACTTATTTTTGCATCCGTAAAATTCGGAACATCGGATCAATGTTGAGTCTGTTATAAAATAATTAATTATTTTAATATTTTTTCTTTTATCAACATAGATGTAATAAATATCAGCATCCTGGAAGCTTTTTCGAGCTTATTTGCTCTCTCAGGGTAATAGTTTGAAATCCATGTCATCAAAAACCTCTCTTTTTTAAATCAGTATAAACAGAAAAGTGGAAATTTTTCTCTTTTATAATATTTTACTTAACTATTGTGCAATCACTACAAATATGTCAAAAATCACTCCCAAACCGTCTAGGGAAAATTTTCAAAAACTTGGGATTGAACCACTGACCTCCAGGGTTTCGAGTCCCCACCCGTGTATGCAATTTATGCGGTTCCTCGAAGGTCAACCTGTATTTGATTCGAAGCTTGGGGGCAAGAGTGGTACGATTTTTAAATTTTCTTCAAAAGTACCCAATTATGCATCCTAACTATTTCTGGGAACAGGTCAAATTACGGTAAAAATTAAGTGAGCGTAAGGGGCCTACCAGATGATAATAATTTATGGGTGGCGTATCTACGTAAATTTCAGGTTAAAAATAGTCTTTTTTATTTGCCCGATTAGGACTATAATCGTTTTTTTTGTTATTTTTAAGGTGTTGTGCCCCCAACCCCTTTCGCATTTCTTCAGGGCACTTCACCTTTACATCCCCGCCATTCCGGAAACGGAAAAATCGGTCAGAATTTTCCGCTCCGGCCCGGGGAAACGAACCCGAACCTCCGGGTCAATAATCAGTGTTTTAACTTGAGCCTTGGAGGTCGCCTTTTTACGGGGCCAAATTAAAAAAAAAAAAAATTAAAAAAAAAAAACCAGGGCCCCCCCCTTTGGCCCCAGTGGCCAATAGGCCCAAAAAACTATAGGTAAAAAATTTTTGGACCCAAAGAAAATTTTTATTACTTTCAAAATTTTGAAGGATTGGTCGGAGTTAGCGCGGAAAAGATGACAAACAAACGAAGAGTAAGATTTAAAAAAAAGCCAAAACGTCTGAACATCACTTATGAGGTCACTTCGCCCCTCACTGTGTTGTTAAAAGTGCGCTAGATTTATTGAAATTCCAATCAGAGGGCGTGTTAAGGGATAGTGTGGATTAGTTAACCGAACACAGTGAGGGAGCGAAGTGACCTCACTAAGTGAGGTTCTGTTTTAACTTGCATTTCTGGCGATTTGGATTTCGTTTGTCTGTCTGTCCTGTCTGTTTGCCCATCGTCTGCTCGCGATAATTCTCGACTGGATTCTTTTTGAAAAATTTAGTATACAAGTTTATTGGGGTCCTAGAATTTTACCTGTTGTTTTTTGTGCCTAATCAGGACAATGGGGGCCAATGCGGGACGTTTTGGTGAAAATTGAAAAACGATTTTCTATTTTTATTGAAACCAGTTGTTCTGCGAACTGTACCAGGCTGGGTGAGGTTATTGTGGGTAGCTGGTACGATTCCCAGCGAATGGAGGGAATTTGTATCTCAATCAGGACGTTGACTATCTCAAATTGACTATCTCAAATCAGGACGTTAAAACCAAAATAATAGAATCAATGGAAATGAAATGAGCCTAGACATAGGATCTGGGCGTCCATACAATCCTCTCACCACCGTGATATAGGTATCTGTCCCTATCTTAGGAACACGGAATTATTATTATTGTAGTAGGTAATTTATTATTCCTATTAAAAAAAGAATTTCCCAAGTTTAATACAGGCACTAATAGACCCCCTCAAACTCTCATGCGCTAATTAATAATTCTTCTTATTAAATTCTTAGTATCTTTCTGATAAAAAATATTTATCCTCCTTAAAAAATTATTATTATCCTTCTGATAACATTTTTAATTACTCCTGATTAAAACTCTTACTATCCTTGTGATTAAAATTCTTACTATCCTTGTGATTAAAACTCCCGTTGTGAAGGTTTTCTTCTACAATTATCAGCGTGATGCGTGGGAACTTTCTGCACTTCCTGGAGACTGAACTGGCTCGAGTATTATTAAAATAATGTGGTTTAAAGATAATAATAATAATAGCTGTTAATCAAGTGGTTAACGCGCTAGTTGCTAATCCAGGAGCGTAGGGTTCGAATCCCACCCAGTACATGAACTTTTCCTCATTAATTTGAGTTTGCAACCACATAATATAAGACTCTGAAGGATAGGTGGTAGAAAATGCTTTGAGCATTAACCTCGCCTATAGTGGTTACCTTCCACTAAAAAAATGTTATTATTATTATTAGGGTCCTTTGATACAATTTACATAATTTTCTGCTACAATTTCAAAAACAACAACATCAATAATGGTTTAGTCGCCATAATTTTCATTGTTAAAATACGCAGATTACCCAAACTAGTAATTAAGTTTTCAAGATTAAATTCATACAAACTCCATGCTAATCTATTGTAACTAGTGTATGTGTATAACATTCATAACTTGTACATCAATATCTTGTTTTTTTCCCCCGAAGTATTGCCACACGGTGGTCCCAGGGCAACATATAATAGAAAAAACAACAAGAAGAGGTTTGCAGACGGTAAAAAACCTTCTCGCCCGGGTCACAGGCATTACCTACGCTGATGGTGTTTCCTGTAAATCTTCCTTTTCTAAAAAAAAAAAATAGCTAAAGCCGTTCTTGAGATATTTTGTTTACAGACAGAGAGACAGACACACAAACCAAAGGCTGAAAATTTGGATTTAGGTCTGAGGACCCTAAATCGAATGCAGCTTGCCTGAACTGGCACAGGTGTAGACAAAGTGCTGTGTTTTTTGCTACATGTATTCTAACATGTTTCCTTTTTTTTTTTTTTCTTCTTCTTTTTCTTTTTTTTTAAAAGATGAGTGTTTCACAGTTTTTTTTTTCGTAGCCCTGAAAAAAGGGGCTACTGTAGACGTTGTGGTCTGTGTTGTGTCTGCCCATCCCCTAGTAGCCGCCCCTTGGGTTTTTTTAACTTTCCCGAGCGCACCGGAAGGTATCCCTTACAAACAACTGTAAACCCCATTTTGAATCAAAATTTTTGTGGCGCGGCGATTCGAACCCGGGCCCTTTCCCCATGGCAAACGAGTGCTTAACCCCTGAGTTATTGTGCGCACTTTTTTTAAATTTTTTAAAACTATTTCCATTTTGTTTCTGTGCCCGGTTTTTAACAAGTACGACTTCTGGACGTTGGGACAGAATAGGCACGGACTGTTCCTGTGGTGTCGACAGGGGGCGTTAACGCCCGTTCAAATTTTGAAATCGCAGAAGACAACCAGCTCCTCGGGACCATGCCATTGGGGAGAAAGAAGAGGTGAGACTTTGGGAACACTGACAACGCGAGTGATTCGAAACTTCGATTCAATCATTTCAAAAAAGTCGTTCAAAGATTTGTCAAATAAAAATAGGGATTCTTTTTCAAACCGACACTTTTTTCAAATCGTCATCGTAATTCTGGATGAATGGGTTGACAACAGAAGAGGTGGATTGACAACCTGTGGTTTCAACCAAGCATTGGGATGTTGGGACATTTACTTTTTAATATTGAATCATCGATTGTATTACTGAAAAGAGTCGATTCAAAGAGTCGACTCTAAAAGAATAGTCAAATTTTTTTTCAAAACCCAGGTAGTTCTTTTTAAAAAATCATCGTTAGTTCAATAAGAATAGGTGAGATTGGCAACACTGACGGGTTTGCAACACTGACTGTGTTTGTAACAAACATTCGTAGTTTGTGTTGGGTTTCGAAAATTTTGAATCATTTGATTCTATTCTTTAAAAAAGTCAATTCAAAGTGTCGATTAGAAAAAAAGAGGAAAAGAGTGGCAGGTGTGAAAGAGAATGTGGGAAAATGAGGGCATTTATAATAATAATAATAACACTTTGGGGAAATTTAAAGGGTTTCCAACCCGGCGAGGGTTTAAAACTCCAAAAAAAACATTTTCTTCCCCCTAACCCTCAGAGTCTCATCATTATGTGCTCACAAACTCAAATTAATGCAAAGGAAAAATCATGCACTGGGGGGGGATTCGAACCAAAAAGGATCCCTACGCTACCTGGAAAATTTCCAAATAGCCCCTTTAAACCCCCCTTGGGCTACCAGTTTCACGGTGGAATACAGCACTCGGGGGGGGTTTTAAAAAACAAAAATCCCCACGCTACCGGGAAAATTTCCCACACTAGCGTTTTAAAAAATTTAAAAAACCCCCTTTTCTTTTTTGGGCTGATTGAATTTAATTCGCGAAATACCAACTCAATAAAATTTTTCCCTTTTTTCGGGGGGCTCGACTTTGGGGAAAAAGGGGGCCCCTGTTTTAGCTTGAAATCCCCCGGGCCTGATTTGGGAAAAACCAAAGGGGCTGCTCCCGCATAAAGGGTTTCACTGGAGCAGACCCCGGGGTTTTCTACTACAATAGGGGCCCCCCCCCGGGAAAACTTCCCCGTCGGGGGGAAGCGGGTTTTGGGGACAAAAACCCCCCGTTGGGGTGGAAGGGGCGGGGGGCGTTGGGCCCCCCGCCGAAGTGGTTAAAAGGGGGGTTTGGGGCCCCCCGGGCCCAAGGGGTTCGAAGGATGGTCCCCGGGGGCCCCCCCCAAAAAGTTCAAAGGGGTGGGGGCTTTTCCCCCCGCCGAAGTAGTTCAAAAAGGGGGTGCGTGCCTCCGCCAAAATGGCCCCCGGGGGTGGTGCGTGCCTCCGCCGAAAAATTTTCAAAAAGGGTGGGGCGTTTCCTCCCCCAAAAAGGGGTTTTTTTAAGGATGGTGCGTGCCCCCCCCGGAAGTGTTCAAAAGGGTGGGGGGCCTCCCCCGGGGAAAGGGGGTTTAAAAGGGTGGTCCCCTGCCCCCGGGGCCGGGAAATTTTTCAAAAGGGAAAAAGGGCCTCCCCCGAAATTTTGGGGTTTAAAAAGGGGGTGCTTTAACCCCCGTGGTTGGACGTTAGTCCCCCCCCCCAAAAGGTTTTTTCGAAGAAAGGAGGGGAAGCAATGGGAAAATTTTTTTTTTTTAAAAATTAAAAAAAAAACGAACACAAAAATTTCTTTTTTTAAAAAATTAGAAATTTTTCGGAAGTTTAAAAATAAAAATTTTAAAAAAAATTTTTGCATGGGCCTTTAATCCCCAAAAACCCCACTTCAGAAAACCTTCCCCCAAAAAATCGCTTTCATTTCCCCCTGTGTTTTTTTTAAATTTTACCCAAAAAACAAACCCCGCCCAAAACCCCCCCGCTTTTTTTTCCCCCCCTTTCCTTGATTCTTTTCCCCCCCCTTTGGGGACCCTTTTTTGTCCCCCCCGCCTTTTACCGGAAAACTCCCCAGCCCCCCCCAACCAGGAAGAAGGGAAAATCCAGCGGGTGATTTCTTAAAACAAAAAAAACTTTCGGGCCGAATTCAAAAACCCACCCCCAAAATGGTGACAAAGGGTCAGCGAAAAAAACCCCCAAAAAAAGGGGGGGGAAGTTTTGGGCCAGACAACTCCCGGGTTTTAATCAATTTTTGATTAAAAAAAGGAAGAAAAAAAGAATTTAAAAGGGGAAACCCCAAGAAACGATGGAAAGGGTTTTCCCTCCCCAAAAAGGGGCGAGACGACAAGGGAAAGGTCGCCAAAAAAACCCGGATGGAATGAAAGGGGAATTTTTGAAGACAGTGCAAAACAAGAAAAAACAAAATTGGTTGCAAACAAGTTGGCGCCCTCAACAAGAATCTGTCCCCCAAAAAAACCCGGGGAAAGGATCCCCCGGGGGAAAACCCTGAAATTTTAGAATAATTTTGTTTTAAATTAATGTGAATCATTGGGGTTTTTTTATTCCTTTTTTCGTCTTTTAATTTATTTTTTAAAAAAAAAATTTTTTTAAACAAACACTTCAATGTTTTTGGTCCCTTTTTTTAAGACGAACTTTTTAGAAAAAAAAAATTTTTTTTTAAGGTAAAAAAATTTTTTTACATACAAACAAAAAATTATTTTTTAGGGAACGCATTGCTTGAACAATCCGCCAAAATTTCAAAAAAATAAAAATGATAAGAATATTTAAAAAAAACCTGAGTTCAATCATCATCTGTTTAATAAACCAAACAGCTAAATTTTTAGGCCCAATCAAAACAACAAGTATGATTTTAAACCGTTTTGAAAAATTTTGTTCATACACGGGTAATTTTAAACAAAAAGGGAAAAATTTATGGGCATGACTTGGTAAATTTTTAAAAAAGGAGAACAGCTTTTTTTTTTTGGTGAAAGTTTTTTTTTTTCTCTTCTGATATCCAGACTATTTGTTGTTGTTGTAGCCAGCTTGGATACTGCGGGGGGAGTGATGGTCTCCCCAAAAACTCAAGAAAAAACCCCAGCCCTTTTTCCAGTATACTCGTATTTGTTTTACAAAAAGTCATTTAGGGTTTTAAAATCATTTTGGGAAAATTATTCATAAAATTTTTTTTAAAATTTTTTTAAACTTAAAAAAAGTAAGTACAGTAAAACCCATAAAGATAAGAAAGATTTTACTTAAAAAAAAAAAAATATTTTATAAAAAACCTTTTTAAAAAAAAAACATAAAGGTTTTTTTCAATAGAGGACTTATTTAGAAGTTGTTTTAGGGTATATTTTTCTAATATTTGAAGTGTTAAAGTATTTTAAAATAGTTTCAAAACTTTCTTTTAAGGGAAAAAAACATCTTTTTAAAAAAAAACCTGGATTAAGAGAAACAAATCGGGTCTCTAGATTTCCCTCTTACATTCAATAAAAAATCGATTCGCAAACATAGCATGTTTTTTTACTTCTTCTCCCCCGGGGTTATTTTTGGGAAATTATGTGAACAAAAAAAATTATAAACTCTCACCCAAGGGGTTTCTTTTTTTTTAGATCGTAAAAGTAAAAAGATCCTTTTTTGTAATCGGCTAATCAGCTTCCAAAATTTTTTGTGTAATCAGCTTCAAGTTACAAAATTTTTTTATTTTCCCTTAAAATTCTGTTTTCCCAATATTTTTAAAGGTTAAAACTTTCCCCGTGAAAAAAAATTATTATACTGAAAATTTTTACCCTCAATGGGGAATGCTTAAAAAGATAAGGGGACTTTGTGGGGTATTTTTTTTTTTTTAATTTACCCCTGTGCTTTTATCTTATTACAAAATTGTGGTTGGGGGGAAAAGCTCACATGTGAGCCCCTTGCCACTTTAAAGAAACCAAAAAAAGAAAAGAAAAATTTTGAAAAAAGGGCCAATGTCATGTGGAAATTTTTTTTTTTTTTTTTTAAAAATTGGTTTAGGCAAGGTAAACCCAACAGCCAAATGGGGCATTTAGAAAGGGGTTTTTCAATAAAATTTAATTTATATTATATATATAAAAAAAATTTTTTAAATATTCATAATAAATAAAAACTCCCCCCCCGACCTCAGTTTATTTATTTATTTAAAACCTTAAATTTTTTTTTTTAAAAAAACCAATCATCAACAACAAACAAAGAAATAACAAAAAAATTAAAAAAAAAAATTTTTTAGAAGTATGTACAAAAAGAAAGCAAGATTCAATTTTTAATTAAATTTTTTTTGAAAACCGGGGGCGAAGTTAATCCCTTTCAGGCATTTTTCTCCCACTTAACCCCGGAGGTCGGGGGGTTAAAGCCCCGGTTTTTTCAGCGAAAGTTTTTAATAAAGCGATTTTGAGTGTTGTGATATCAGGGGAAAGAGATTAACGCAAACATGATAAACTTAAAAAAAAAAAAACTTTTTTTAAAATTTTTGGCTCTTTTTGTATAAAAATAATGAAAAAATTTATCACGTGGCAGAGCGAGTTAGCGCGCAAAGGCATTGCACACATAGGGGACCGGGGGTTCGTTTCCCAGCGGGGGGGGGATTTTTTCTGCTCTGTACTTGGTTTGTTCGGGGTCCACTAAATACCTCGGGGAGGAAAAATGATAGCGTTTTAAATGTAAGCAGCGCCCAGGGGCAGAACCCTTGGGCAAAAAAAAATAATACAAGATATTGTAAAATTTAAAATTTGGGAAAGTCCTATGATTCTGCCTAACCAATAAAATTGTGACATAATAACACAAAGAAAAAGCATTATTATTAAAAAAATTTAAAAATGAAATAAAATGAATTTCTAAAAATTTTTTTTATTCACGAAAGTCAAAATTTTTTTCGAGCAATTTTAAACTCTTTGGGCCAAATTTAAAATTTTTTCAGTGCAAAAAAAAAAAAAATTCAAAATAAATTTTATTTTCATTTAAAATGTAAAATTTTTTTCTTTTGCAAAAAATAAAATTCGATCTCTCATAAATGGGCCCAGTTTTTTTTTTTCCATTATTTTTTTTCAGGGGTTTCCTGAAAATTTTTTTTTCCCTTTTGGGTCTTGTACGGGGCCTGTTTCGATAACTCACTAAGCACAGTGGTCAAGGTGTTTTTGGTAAGGGGGTTTTTGGCGTCGAATCTGTCCCGGGAGCTCGGGTAAAAGGGGCACTCTCTGAAACCAGAGATAGGTAAAGGGCGCGGGTTCCCAAAAACCCCCCGGGGGCATGACAATTATTTCCCCCCATTTGGGGGTTTTCAACCACATAAAAATACGTCAAAAGGGCCCTTTTATTCCCAATAAAAAATAAAACTGGGGTCAAGCGGTTGACGCGTAGTCCCCGTAAACCCAAAAAGCGGAGGGGTCCATTGGTTCAAACCAATGTGTGAATTTTTTTTTTTTTAATTTTTTTTTTAAAAATCAATTTCACGCCTTTTTAAGCCCGGGAATTACAAAATCAATTAAAATTTTCCCACACCTAATCACATTAAAAAAACCCAAAGAAAAGCGAAAGGGTTCCGGGGGACAACTAAAAAAAAAAAAACAAACAATTAAAAACCCAAAAAAAATTAAAAGTTTCATGCAAAATATGCAAATATTTAAAATTTGCCTTTTTCTTTCTCTTTAAATGTTCTAGGGTGTCGGCAATGTCCAAGGGCTGTGGCATTCTTATTAAAAAACACCATGGCATGGGCAGCGTTTAGGGGGCAAAAAACAGGACTTCGGGGTGTTACCAGATGAGAAAAAAAAGGGGGGTTTTCCCCTTGGGCCGTGTCCAAATATGGAACTCAAGTGATATATCGGGAGGCAGAAAAAAATGACTTATGTGATTCGCTGGGGCGTTGCTTTACTTCAGTGACAGAACTGAATTGGTGCATTTTAAAGTGCCATTGCACTGGGTTTTTGTTTTTTTTCGAAGCTTGATTCAATTCCAACCCCGGTTGAATTAATTTAATGGGAAAATTCCCAACCGGGGGTCCAAAATTTTGAAAAATAAAACATACCCCGTATGAAATATAAACAAATTTTTTCCAGCTGAATAAAAAATTTTACCCCCCCTAAAAATTTGCAGCTCTCCCCCAAATTTTTAAAAAATTTCTTTTCAATAGTAAAAAAAAAAAAATAAAATCAGTAAATTTTTCGTTTGAAAAAGTTTATTTTTTACTTTTAGTTTTTTTCATTTTTAAGCCCTTTTTGGGGTACCTGTGTAGTTTTTCCAATTCCCCAAATCAGATTTTAAAACTGAAAAAAATTTGAAGAAAAAAAAGAACATGGGCCCCTATGAGATAGGGAAAAATCTGAAGAAAAGATTGGAAACTGTCAAACAATGATTTCCTTTTTCTTCTACAACAACCAAAAATCAACTGTTTTTTAAAACTAAAAGGATCTTTATAAATATAGTGGGGAAGAAAAACATGTTTCCCGAATCGAAAACATTTTGTCCAAAATGGGGCAAAATTTTTAAGGGAAAGGGCTTGACAATGTGAATCTTACAGTCGAAGAAATTTCCCTTTTAAACCCCTGGTCTTACAGAAAATGAGAAAGAAAAACCCAAGATTTTACTGGGCTACTCAAATACTCGATTTTAAATTTAAAGTGAAAAGAATGTGATCTTTACTTTCCCGACAATAACGACCGGGTCCACCCCAAATTTGGGAAAAGAAAAAAAATCCACGAGAAACCCCCCAAAACCCATTAATTTTCAAGTTTGTTTCGTACCGGAAAACGAGCAGAGTAAACAACAACAAGAAGAAAATTTTTAAAAATTCTCCATTTTATCATTAAACCCAATCACTCACCGGGCACGGAAATACTGCTGTTGAAGCTTGCCCCGAAAAATTTTAAAACTACAAATGTCTGGTCCCGCAGATGGCGCATCTTTTTTAAAACTGTCCAAAAACAGAAGACTGTTTAAAAATTTCAACACTTTCCCTCAAAATGAATGCCGGGTTTTCCCCTTTCCCATTCTCACCCCAAAATTTTGGGAAAAGATGCCCCAATTTGTGAATAATAAATGAACCAACATTTTTTTTTTTTTTTTTTTTGTTTTTGGTTTTTTTTTTTTTTTGCATATTTTTTTTCTTCTTTTAGGGTAATTTCTTTTACACGTATACTAAAAGGGCTTCCCCTTAAAATTTTTCCCCCCTTTTTTTTTTTTTTTTTTTTTTCCCCCCTTTATTTTTTAAAAACTATTTTCTTTCGCGGTTCCCATTTTTTTTCCTCTTTTTCCCACCCATTGGGTTTTTCTTTCCCCGTCTCCTCCTATTTTTTTTTAACTTCCTTTTCTCTCCTTGTTTTAAATTTTTCCCCCTTTTTTCCTACCTCTTGTTTTCTTCTTCTTTCCCTGCCTCCCCCCCCCCCCCCCCTTTTTTTTAAATACTCTTTTTTTTCCCCCCGTGTTCTATTCTCCCTTTTTGTTTTTCTTCTTCCCCGCCCCCCTTTTTTTTAAAAATACTTTTTTCTTTCCTGTTTAATTTTTTTTTTTTTTTTTTTCCCTTTAAATTTTTTTTTCTTTTCTTTTTTTTTCCTTCCCCCCCCCCCATTTTTTTCTTTTTTTTTTTTTCCCTTTTTTTGTTTTTTTTTTGATTTTTTTTTTTTCCTTTTTTTTTTTTTTTATTTCTTTTTTGTAATTTCTTTTTTTTTTCCTTTTTTGTTTTTTTATTTTTTTTTTTTTTTTTAAATTTTTTTTAAAATTTTTTTTTTTTTTTTTTTTCATTTTTTTTTTCCCCTTTTTTTTTTTTTTTTTCTTTTTTTTCCCCTTTTTTGGAAAATTTTTTTTCCCTTTTTTCACCTTTTTTTTCCTTTTTCTTTTCTAACTTTTTTAAACCCTTTTCCTTTTTTTCTTTTTTTTTAATTTTTTTTTTTTTTTTTTTCTTTTTTTCTTTTTTTTTTTTTCTTTTTTTTAATTTTTTTTTCCGATTTTTTTAAAATTTTTTTTTTTTCCTTTTTTTTTTTTTTTCTTTGGTTCTTTGGGCATTTTTTTGCTTTTTTTTTTTTTGTTTTTTTTTTTGAACCTTTTTTTCTTTTTTTGCTTTTTTTTTTTTTTCCACTTTTTTTCTTTTTTTTTGTTTAACTTCCTTTTACTTTCGGAATTTCTTTGGGGGTTTTTTTCTTTTTTTTTTCTTCTTTTTCCCTTTTTTTTTCCTTTTTTTTTTCCTTTTTTTTAACCCAATTTTTTCTTGTTGGTTCTTTTTTTTTCTTTTTTTTTTTTTTCCCCTTTTTTTTTCTTTTTTATTTTTTTTTTTTTTCTTTTTTTTCGTTCCCCGGTTCTTTTTTTTCCTTTTTTTCCCTTTTTTTTTTCTTTTTTTTTTTTTTTTTTGGGCTTTTTCTTTTTTTAAAAATTTTTTTTTTTTTTTTTTTTTTTTCTTTTTTTTTTTTTTTTTCTTTTGTTTTTTCCCCTTTCTTATTTTTTTTTTGTTCCTTTTTTCTCAAACTTTTTTAAAAAAAACCCTTTTTTTTTTGGGTTTTCGTCCCCCAAAAAAATTTTTATTTTTTTTTCCTTTTTTTTTTTTTTTTTCTTTCAAAATTTTTTTTTTTTTTTTTTCAAAACAATTTTTTTTTTTTTTTCTCTTTTTTTTCCTTTTTTTTTTTCTTTTTTCCTTTTTTTTTTTTTTTTTTTCCATTTTCCTTTTTTTTTTCTCTTTTTTTTTTGTTTTTTTTTTTTTTTTTTGTTTTTTTTGGCTTTTCTTTTTTGGGGTTTTTTTTTTTAATTTTTCAAAAACCCCTTTTTTTTTTTACTTTTTTTACCCCTTTTTTTAAAATTTCTTTGCCCCTTTTTTTTTTCTCTTCCCTTTTTTTAAATTTCTATAAAAAAATTTTTTTTCCAAAATTCCCTTCCCCTTTTTATTTTTTCCCTCCTTTTTTCTTTCTTTTTTTTTTCTTTTTTTCCCTTTTTTTCCCCTTTGGTTCTTTTTTTCTTTTCTCCTTTTTTTTCCTTCTTTTTCTTTTTTTTTTCTTTTTCTTATTTTCCCTCTGGGAAAATTGGTTTTTCTTTTTTTCCCCCCCCCCCCCTTTTTTTTCCTCTTTTCTTGGGGCCTTTTGTCTAAAATTTTTTTTACCCGGGGGTTTTCTTGGGGAAAAAAATTGGGTTATCAAAACAAGATTTGGGAATTTTTTATTTTTTAAATAACTTTTTCTTTCCAAACAGGTTTTTAGGAAAATGGAATTTTGGTTAAAAAATTTCTGGGAATTTTAAAATTTTCCCGAAAATTTTTTGAAAAAATTTGGTTTAAAAACCAAATTTCTTTATTGTTTTAAATTTCCCGGGCACAAAGATTTGAAATGATTTTTAATTTTTTTAGGAAAGGAAAAAATTTTTAAATTTTTTTCCCCGGAATCTTTTGACGGGTTTTATTCATATCTCAATGGTCGAAATAAATATGTTGTGGTAAATATAATTATTCTCAGTACTTTTCAATTCGCTGGGGTGTACCACAAGGAAGTACCTTGGCCCTATCTTATTCTCAATTAATAAATGTTTTAACAGAAGTGTTGAATAATTCACACCATTTCTATGCTGATGATTTGCGTTGTATGCCCAATTTCGTGTAAAAAATGTATCTGATGCAATTCATCAACCAAAAAGATTTAATTTCCATTAATTTGGGTCTCTAAAAAGGGGAATCTTCCAAACCCAAAAAAAGTTCCAAAGCTTTTTTATTGGTTCTCCCTTTACTTCTCGTCTTCATGAAGCTATAATTTCCTCCACTAATATTTGACACTCAAAATTACAATTTTCCCAAATTTTGTTAAAAACTTGGGTGTTATATTTGATTCTAAACTATCTTGGGAACCGCATACAATCATACAAAGAAAAAAATGTAAATTTCACCTTTTACTCTCTGAACTATTTAAAAAGTATTTGCCTCAGAGAAATTAAAAAATTTTGTGCACATCTTTGATTTTCCCCATAATTAATAGGAGGTTGTGTTTTTAATGGTATGAACAAAAGCCCACAATAAACTTCAAATTCTACAAAATAGTGCATTCGATTATTTTAATTTTAAAAAAAAAGCACAAATCTCAGTAAAGGGAAAACATTGAAAGGTTAAAAGTTAAGACGTTTTAACTCAGCAAACTCGTGTTGTTATGGGGATTTTAAATCTCCCCTCTTTCCTTCTATCTACAGAATGTTTCATCCACTTCATTCACACATCAGCACAATACAAGACACAAAAACTTCTCATTCCACTACTCACACCTTTCTTTTCAGTCACAACATTTTTTGTAAAAGCAGCAAGTCATGGAATCAATTGCCCCAAACATTACATCCCCCATCAATAAAGATTCATTCAAAATAATCTCAAGTTATTTTGGAAAACATGGAAAAATGAGGGCCCTCCTTTCCATCTAAATTTTTTCTTCTTCTTTTTTTCTTCTTTTTCTCTTCTTCCCTTTTTCTTCTTTTTTCTTCTTCTTCTTTTTTTCCTTCTTCTTCTCTTCTTTCCCCTTTTTCTTTTTCTTTTCCCCTTTTTCTTTCTTCTTCTTTTCTTCTCCTCCTCCCCTCCTCCTCCTCCTCCCCTTCCCCCCCTTCTTCCTTCTTCTTTTTTTTCTTT
>JAMCCL010000769.1:0-17467 GCA_024516035.1 Bactericera cockerelli
GTTTTAAAGGCTGGGTAAAGTTGATGTGCACATTTGGTTTTTGCTATGTGGATAGAGGAAAAACCGATTTTTCTCTGTCCCGAATACCTCTTTATTACTCTCTCATTTTTACTTTTTCTATCCTTCTCTTTTCTCTCTCTCTTTCTCTCTCTCGCTCTCTATTTCTCGTCTCTCTTCTCTCTAGTCGGTAATTTCATTATAAATTCCAATATTTCACGTGACAGTATTCATCATCCCTGGAATTCTTTGTCAATGTCTCTTGTTCTTTCCTACCTCTCTCTTTCTCTCCCTTCATATTCTCTCACTTTTTTACTTCTCTTTCTTCCCCTATATTCTCTCTCTGTTCCGTCTACCTCTCCCTTTCTCTCCCTCCCTCTCCTCTCTCTCTTCCCTTCTCCTTTATTTCTCTCTCTTGACTCTTTCTCTCTCCCCTTCTCACTCTCTCTCTCCTATTTTCTCTCTTCCTTTATCTCTCTTCCCTCTTCCTTTCTGTCTCTCATTCTTCCTTCTTATTTATCTCTCCATCTCCTTCTAACACTTGCTGATTTCAAGGCACATAATCTAGTGACTGTGTATTTTCTATTCTCTCGGAAGTTTCGGAATTCGAGAGCCGTGTTCAAAACAAAATTTTCAAGGTGCATGTACCCATCGATAGCTTTCATAAAGTTCAAGGTCAAACGAGATGTTCGTTTGCAAATGCTTACCACGTTATATTCTTAGTTCTTATTTTCAAGTTTCTTGTCTAAGCAGCTTAATTTTTCTCTCATGAAACTAAGAAGATATCCTTCTATTTCATTTCAAATCTCAAGTTTGTAAAATGAAATGTTTAAAAGTTTTATTTTTGAAATTTTCTTCTATTTTTCAGGTATCTACTTAGAATCACATGGTCAATACGAGTAATGTGTTTATGCTTTGAGCATTGAGGACAACAGTTTAGTTTGGTAAGTTGATTATCTTACTCACCTAATATTGAAATGGAATGATTTCTGCATTTTCTGGAAATTGATATACTGACCTACCTAGTTGTGCTTTATTTCACAATTATTGTATACCTAGTAATATTTATTATCGTCGATTATTACTATATTGTCTACAAAAAATTATCATATCCTCAATTCAGTACAATCAGTAAAATGAAAAGTTGTACTAGAAATATGTGCATGATAACATGAATATCAGAACATACCTACCTGGACAGCTCTTTCGATATTTTTGAGATTTTTGTAGCAGACAGCGGTATAATCAGCAACATTTGATATTTAGTAATAAATACTAACTGCAATTTTAATCCAGCCGGACACATCATACACTCAATCGATATCTTCGAAACACAGTTTTAAATGGGACACTGTTCGGTTTAACAAACGGTAACTCATTTTATACATAACAAACTCTTCGACCACAGTCCCATGCGTGGGTCAACCGTGTGCTGTGCCTGGGCTGGTATTTAATTTGTGGTGGGCCCACAAGTGCTCTAATTTCCGAATCTAATTCGGAACTACTGAGACGTCTCTAAAAGACTCGAGTAGGATGAACATCCCTTTATATTTTACACGTTCAGGTGATAAAATTTTACTATCTATTCTTATCCTCGAAACCTCTCTTCTTCCTCCTTTCTCCTTTTTTCTTCTCTCTTTTGCACTCTTCTTCTGCAATATCTTCTAATACCTTATCCTCTTATGTCGATTCTCATTTTTCTCTTTATCTATCTCTCTCTCCCCATACATTATTCTCTATCTATCTCTCTCTTTACTTCCTTGATTTTTAGAGCAAATCGCTGGAAATAAAAGAGTATGTGAATATATTCCCGACTTACCTATTTTGGTGTTTTGAATGGCATCTACGCATGTAATTAAGTCAGTGTTTAAAATTATGTCAGGGGGAAAAAAGAGAGAACTTGGTTTAAACGTTAATGAAACATAAAGTTAACTAGCTTTTTGTTGTCAAATTTTATCCAGGGTAAAATACATATTTTGATTATCTGCAAAGATTTTTTTATTAATTTGGGTTTAACGTCGCTTTCAACTGCATGGTCATATCACGTGTTACTCTTCATTCGCAAAAAATGAATGTCATTGTTCAAGCACCTTGTAAAAATCAACAAAATTTTTATTTTTTACCTATTCATTATTAAATTTTCCCTGAAAATTTTCTGGCCGTTGAAATGGTAATCTAAATACATGTATATTTTTGTGTATTTTGTATTTTTTGCTTCTTCTAGCAATAAAGTTCAATGAAATTTAGCGTTTCCATAAAAACGAGTTCGCGAGAGAAGCGAATATCCGAAAATGGGACCTCTTTTCACTTCTTTTGAACCGCCTTAACCCTATGTTTCCTATGTAACTCCATTTCTTCTCATCCTTACTTACTTTCCGTGTCCTCTTCCCATCATCAAATTTTCCTCCTCCAATGGTTAGCGACTTGGAGTGCTCTCTCGTTAGCCATCAAAAGGTCGTTATGTATGCATGGTTGGTCCAGTTCGTTACAGACCAACAAATGGTCATGTGTCTGCTCACTGCCACATCCACAATTCGCATTTTCTTCGTACCCCCACAGCTTTCTGTTGAAATTACAGCAGGAAACTCCAGAGCGAAGGCGGTTGAGGGCCTTCCACGTCAGGTAAGGTTGTTCAGCTCCTGGAGGTAATTCTTCTTTCAGTTCCAGTAAGGGGGTTTGAACCTGTTGGTTCCAGAGTTGCAGCCTCCTCGTCTCAGGTGGTTCATTCAAATGGCAAGTTGTTTTTAGGAAACTTTTCCTTGATTTTAACCTTGCTGGTTGTTCTATGTGTCCATGTAGAGGGTGGCGGTTATCAGTTTCTTGCTTGCTTTTTTCTATTTCTGCTGCTACTATTCTTCTGATGTTTGGAGGTGCGATGCCAGCCAACGGATAGACTTTGTCAAGGGGGGTGGGTTTGAGACAACCAGTTATGATTCGGCATGTTTCGTTGATAGCTACTGTAGGATTGTAGCCCTTTTAGGGGTTTAGAAAGCTTGGGGTTAAATTAACAAAGACATAGAGAAAGGAAAATTGTGCTGAGTCCTTACCTGATCGAAAAATGTGATGGAGTGAAAAGAGGTTAGAGTTGGTTGTTGGTTCAAGGCCGTCTCCCAACTTGTTTCCAAAACAGCTGATCTCCAAAATTGCAGGGTTGCCAGCTGACTTGGCACGGATTTCTTGGGGTGGGACTTTAACTTTTGTTAGGGTTTAAAAATTACTTCCCTCCACTCTCAACTCGAGCACGAAATGATCAGGAGAGGAAATAGGAGACAGAAGCGGCAACTCAGACATTCACAAGAATTATACATTTTCCCCCCACCAAAATGGCCATTTTTCAACTGGGAGAAGGGACCTATCAACCAAGTAGTGGACTGTATCGGAAAAAAAAGTGGACTGTATCGGAAAAAATTAATGTTGGACCAGGACAAGACTCAACATAATACATCAAATATACATGAAAAATGAAAACAACAAATTGACTAGAATGGATAACTAACCTAAGTTAAGGTGGGCAAAAGGAGAAGCTTTCGAACGGGTCCTGAGAAGTCTGCGTGCAGACGTTGTAATTTCAACAACACGTACAACACCATCTTGGTGAGGATGTATCTTGGTGATACGAGCAA
This sequence comes from Bactericera cockerelli, assembly GCA_024516035.1. Classification (NCBI taxonomy): domain Eukaryota; kingdom Metazoa; phylum Arthropoda; class Insecta; order Hemiptera; family Triozidae; genus Bactericera; species Bactericera cockerelli. The sequence continues at coordinate 3,621 of JAMCCL010000769.1, forward strand.
TGGGCCATTGCAAAGGCGCCATATTTTCTGACAAAACTAAAACGACATCACCAACTTTGACATTGTCAGATTGGTGATACCACTTCTGTCTTTGAAGCAGAGTATGCAAGTATTCGTCTGACCAACGCTTCCAAAAGTGTTGGCAGATCTGTGATACTAGAGTCCAGCGAGCAACAAAATTTGATGGTGACAAAGTTAAGTTGCGCTCAGGACGTGACAAAAGAGGCTGTCCAACAAGAAAATGACCAGGGGTAAGTACATCTAAAATTATCCACGGTGGGAGATGGAACACCCAATGGTCTAGAATTTTAAAATGGCTTCAATTTTCACTAAAACGGTCGAAAACTCCTCATAATGCAGAAGTCGATTGGTCAACACACGAGTCAAGTGAGATTTGACCGACTTCACACTCGCTTCCCACAGACCGCCCGCTGAGGGGTTGGCTGGGGCATTAAAGGACCACTTGATTTCTCGGCTACCTAAATGGTCAACAATGGAGTATTCATTCTCCTGTAAGAAACGACAAGTGTCCTCGATGACATTGGCTGCACCCTTGAAATTGGTACCTTGGTCCGAAAATATCATGGACGGAACAGAACGCCTGGCAATAAACCGGTCCAATGCACCAAGAAAGCAGGCTGTGGAAAGCGAGGTAAGCAACTCAAGGTGAACTGCTTTTTACAGAAAAACATACAAAAACGGCAAAATAAGCCTTCAGTGATGGAGCATTCCTACGATACCCATCCTTTATTAAGAACGGACCAGCTAGATCCACCCCTGTATTGACAAAGGGTCGGCACTGGTGGAACCGTGATAAGGGTAGCTCCGCCATCTGAGGCTGAGGAGGCTTGGCAGACAGACGGAAACATGGCAAACATTTAAAAATTATTTTTCGAACAAGGTTGCGCAGGCCAATAATAAAGTATTGACGCAGGATGAGAGTTTGGACAATTTGCGGGCCCCCATGCAATGAATAAATATGAAAATGTCTGACCAGCAATATGGCCATATGACAATTGTTTGGAAGAAGTACAGGATGACGGGAATGAAAAGGCAATGGTGCCTTGTCTATTCTACCCCCCACCCTGAGAACACCCCCATCAAGGAACGGGGACAGCCGAGCCAGTGAATCAGGCAACTGACGCCCAGACTGAACGGCCTCAATCTCTTTAGAGAAATGTCCTGACTGGGTAATCCTCACTAGGGTCAGCTCGGCTTGTACTAACTCATCGGTGGTCAAAGGGCCCACAGGTTTGGAAAGGGCACTGCCCGAACATCGGTGACGCCATCGAAGAATCCAGGCTGTCACGCGCTTGGCCCTAAACAAGGTAGAGAACCTTTTAATAAAACTTAAGTCCTCAGACTCCTGCACGGACACATGTAAATTGCCCCGGTTTTTTGAAAGGTTCGTATTTCCGGTTGTAAATTCCCCCGGTAAAATATTTGATTACCTGAGGGTTACATGGTAAACTCCCCCGATTCTGTACGTACAGGTATAAAATTGTATATTGTAGGTATGTAGGCAATCTTTTTTTCCTTATAGGCATAGTTTTTAATTAATGAACCGAGGCATGGCCTACATAGTATTTTACCTAACCCTACTATAAACCGAAGGCATGGCCTTCATTGTATTTTACCTAACCCTGCTATAAACCCAAGGCATGGCCTTCATTGTATTTTACCTAACCCTACTATAAACCCAAGGCATGGCCTTCATTGTATTTTACCTAACCCTGCTATAAACCCAAGGCATGGCCTTCATTGTATTTTACCTAACCCTACTATAGACCCAAGGCATGGCCTTCATTGTATTTTACCTAACCCTACTATAAACCCAAGGCATGGCCTTCATTGTATTTTACCTAACCCTACTATACACCCAAGGCATATCGAAACTTGATTACAAATATTCAATAAACTGACATTTTTGTTATTTTTTTTAGGTTGACCATCGGGGGAATTTACATTATACCTTTTTTTTTGCAATCGGGGAATTTTCATGTACCTTTTTAAGTCCCAAATTTGCAATCGGGGGGTTTGTATGAAAGCGGGGGAATTTACAATCGCCCTCCTGCACAACCTTTGTAACCAATGTGGTAACCTCAGCTGACTTCAGCTCAGGAAGGCCCTCAACGGGTGTGAAAATACTCATTGGCCAAAAGGAAATTTCCTGCTTTAAGAAAGGTGGACCATTCCACCACAAATCATGATCAACAATAACACTAGGAAAACATCCTCGACTGGCCAAGTCAGCTGGGTTCAACTCAGTTTGAATATGTCTCCACTAAGACGGATCAGTTAATTCTAGAATGCGCACCACCCGATTGGCAACAAACATCTTGAGCAAATGGGGCGGGGTGTGCAACCAGGAGAGGACAACCATAGAGTCAGAAAATAGATACTTGTTTGAAATATTGAGACGGGTAATTAAAGGCTTCAGAGATTCAAGGACTTCAGCCAACATCACAGCTGCGCCCAGCTCTAGTCTTGGGACCGTTACCGGCTTCACAGGGGCCACTCGACTTTTGGCCCTAATTAAATTAATGAGGACCCGCCCATCTGTGCAGACAACGCGCAGATAAACTAGACACCCCATAGCGGAAAGAGAAGCATCTGCAAATGCCACCAATTCCGGAGGAAAAATAAATGTATCCAGAATAAGTCTGGGAATACGAATTGACTCAAGCAGAGGGAGCTCAGAAGCAAACCTCTTCCACTCAGTCAAAAGGTCACCAGGCAAAACCTCATCCCAAGCTAGCCCTCTCAGCCAAATTACCTGGAGAAAAACTTTCATCCAACAGGTGACGGGGCATAAAAAACCCGAGGTATCATAGATTTTGGCAATTTTTGACAATATTTGACGTTTGGTTTGGCAATTGCAATGTTGTTCTACCTTGTAACAAAACATATCCTGGCAAGGGTCCCACTGTAAACCCAATATCTTAATGGCATCAACATCATCAAATAAAGAGTGTGGCCTCTCCAACATGTCCTGTGGAAAATCTCCCAAGACCCCAGGATGCGAACTGGACCACTTCCTCAGTTCAAACTTGCCAGCAGCAAGGAGGGACACTAGTTCATCCCGCATCCTGAGTGCCCCCTCAACAGAAGATGCCCCAGAGACCAGATCGTCAATGTACACCTCACTACTTAGTGCACGGGCAGCCAAAGGGAACCTCGCCCCCTCATCAACAACTAGTTGCTTGATTACTCGCTGGGCCTGAAATGGCGCCGAAGCGACACCAAAACACACACGCTGTATCTCATACTGCTGAATAGGCTGAGATGGATCCTCACGCCATAAAATCTGTTGAAACGGGCTGTCCCTAGGATCTACCTTGATGGCACGGTACATTTGACGAATATCAGCCGTAATGGCAATTTTATTTAAACGGAAATTCAAAATCAGGTCATTTATGTCTGACTGGAGTTTTGGACCAACTAGCAAGGTTTCGTTCAAAGATGGATGGTGGGGACTTGCACGCTCAGCAGGGCTGAAAACAACCCGCACCTTGGTCGTAGAACTAGAGGCCTTCATAACACCATGATGAATCAGAACATAAGTGGATGGCTTTGTGGCTGGGATCATATGTCCCTGATCAACATAATCCTTTAAATTTTCATGATAAAGAGATTTAAATTCTGGTTTATATTCCAGGGAACGCTCCAGTTTTAACAACCGAGACTTGGCATGATTCAAATTATTTCCTAAATCAGGTGGGCGGTCAGCACGAAAAGGCAAACGAACAACATAAGTTCCATCAGGGTCCCTGTAATGTGTGTTCACAAAGTGCTCTTCACATCGGACCTCATCTGGATGGGCTGGAATTTTAACTTGAACCTCTTCCCTTTCCCAAAACTTTCTCAGTTGATCATGCAGTGCTGTGTCCACAGTAGTCACATGAAAGGACTGAGATACAAGGGGGGTATTAGAGTTTACCACTCCCATAACAAGATAACCAAACATAGTAGGAATAAGGGAAGGTTCACCAGACACTACCGACTTTTGTAAGTCCAAAATGCTGGCATAATATTCAGCACCCAATAAAATATCCACTCTAGATGGATGGCAAAAGGTTGGGTCTGCCAAAGCATATCCCGCCAAACTTGACAAAACATGCTTAGGGACAGCAACAGAGGGAACATGACCTGATATTGATGGTAATATGACAGCATCAATAGGAAGGGATCTGCCATCCAGACGAGAAGACAGGGTGCAGGAAACCTGACCTTTCACACGCATGGGTTCAGATTCACCCACACCAGAAACACAGACATTACTTGTCTGGATAGGCAAATTCAAAATATTTACTAAATGGGCAGACACAATGCTAATCATGCTACCAGGATCTATTAACACTCTAACTGGGTGCTGGATTCCAAAGCTGTCCAATATGGACACCAATGCTGTACCCAACAACACCTGACGACTAGGGAGGACTCCTGAGCCAGAAACGTCTCTACACGAGAGGGCAAGATTAACCTCAGCTTGATTAGGTTGATCCGAAACAGTATAAATTGGATTTGAAACAACTGGTTGAGAAACACCCCCACTGGGAGAAAATCTCATTAGCAGGCATATCTCTGTGCAACAAGGAATGGTGAGCACGAGATCCACAATGACGGCAACTGAACTTGGTTGAGCATGATGACCTTGAGTGAGGCCCGAGGCAGGCAAAACACAAATGATGGGTCCTCACTGTGTCAAAACGCTCTTGAACAGACATGGCGGCAAATAAATTACACTCAATTAGGCGGTGAGCCTTGGAACAATGAGGGCAGGAAACACCACTGGCAGAACGGGACTGGTTTGACCTAAAGTCAGGTTTGGCAACACTGGATGACCCATTATAGGGTTTGGCAACATTAAATGACCCATTAGAGGGTTTGGCTACATCAAATGACCCATTAGAGGGTTTGGCTACATGGTGAACATCACCCTTGAAACTACTTGAAAACCCTTTATAGGGTCTGGCAACATTGGACGGCAACACATCTGTGGAAATACCTGCAACATCTACTTGGGTAACATACGACCCTCTCACCTCTGGCTTCATAAATGGTTTTTTAACACTAGACCCAGACGAGGCACCCATGAGCTCCGCCACTGAAACCCGTGCCTGAACATAGGTCCGGAGATCAGAATAGGTGGGTATGGAATTTAATGAGATTTTCTCATGCTCAAAAGCCTGTCTAGTTAGAGGGTCTAATGCATTAAGGCCCATGTACAACAGTAAAAAATCACCCTTATCCTGTAGGGAAGTATTTTCCAATGCTTCAACATTTGTGTTGAATTGATCCAGCCACTTCTGTAACTGAACCTCACTGGTTAATGGCTTAAAGGCAAATAATTTATTACAACACTGATGGGCTACAACCCGAGGATTACTAAAACGCTTGACAAGTGAATTATAGGCAACTTGATAGTTTTCAGCCACAAAGGCAATGCTTTGAACACTAGACAGGGCTGACCCCTTCAACAAGGAAACCAAATATGTGTACTTTTCAATAGGTTCTAAACCTGTGTTACTATGGATCAAAGCATCAAAAAGTGACTTAAAAGCAGGAAAAGATTCATAATCCCCCATAAAACATTGAATATTCACTTGAGGCAACTTTGGCTTCATCCTACCATCGTTGGTTGCAACCACCATAGGCTTGACCTCTGAGGTCCCTGTAATGACCCCCAAGACATCAAAATACATAGCTTCAAACTGTTTTGAAACAGAATGAATGGCAATTCTTTCCTCTGTAGTAGGATGAAGAACATTATATTCACAAATAGTATCCTGCACTGATTGAAACTCCTTGAAAGTTGATTCCAGATAAGGCATGGAGGCTCGCATACGGACCAAAAGCAATGGGTCATTTTCCACTTTTGGAATGAGTCCATGGAATTCCTGAACCCTAGTAATTAAACGTTTCCGTCTCTCTACCACCACCTCTACCAGATTCCTGTCCTGGTCACCTGCCATGTTAGATGTAAATATTAAAGGAAAAATGCACTTACTTGGTTGACAACAACAAAAAAAAATATGTGCTTTATGAGCCACGTGAAAATCAAAAAAAATCTAACCAAGGGAACCCCTATGACTTAACCAATACAAAAAAAAATTTACCAAAGGAACCCCTATGACTTAACCAATACAAAAAAAAATTACCAAGGGAACCCCCAACTTTAAAATTAACTGAACACAAACAACACTGAATATATGGGTAAAACAAACACAAAAAAAACACTTATATCACAGAAGGATTACATTTGACTCATCACTTTAGCATGATACCCCATGCTTCAAACTTAGGCAGACTTCAAACTTCAACCATGAGGGCAGACTTCAAACTTAGGCAGAATTCAACTTGGCACATTTCCCTAAAAAGGGAACCCCCTAAAAACAGACATCCGGCCCGAAGGACCAAAATGTAGGATTGTAGCCCTTTTAGGGGGTTTAGAAAGCTTGGGGTTAAATTAACAAAGACATAGAGAAAGGAAAATTGTGCTGAGTCCTTACCTGATCGAAAAATGTGATGGAGTGAAAAGAGGTTAGAGTTGGTTGTTGGTTCAAGGCCGTCTCCCAACTTGTTTCCAAAACAGCTGATCTCCAAAATTGCAGGGTTGCCAGCTGACTTGGCACGGATTTCTTGGGGTGGGACTTTAACTTTTGTTAGGGTTTAAAAATTACTTCCCTCCACTCTCAACTCGAGCACGAAATGATCAGGAGAGGAAATAGGAGACAGGAGCGGCAACTCAGACATTCACAAGAATTATACAGCTACATTTACTTCTTTGCAGTGGACAGATGATTTCCATACCGGGGCAGCGTACTCTGCAGCAGCGAGGCTCAATGCAATGGCTGATGTGCGCGGGACATGTGGTTGGGCGCCCCAAGTTGTTCCTGTCAACTTCCTCAGGATGTTGTTGCGGGCTGATACCTTCATCTTGGTGTTTTGGCAGTGATTTTTGAATGTCAGAGTACGGTCTAGGGTAACTCCGAGGTATCGTGGGGTGAAGTTGTGAGTAAGCTTGCCCATCCCATACTACTTTTAGTTTCTTCTTGGAGTCAATGTGTTTGAGATGGAAAGCACAAACTTCCGTCTTAGATGGGTTGGGTTTTAACTGGTTGAGCTCATAATATTTGGTCAGCTTATCAAGAGCTCTAGACAGCTTTCCCTCAACCTCTTCAAAACAAACTCCCTGGGCAGCAACACCAGTATCATCAGCATATATAAATTTCCTGGTTTCGTTGTCCGTTGGTTGGTCGTTTCTCATCCGAGACTTCAGGACTTTTAATATGTTTACTATCTCACCCTCCTGGACTAATATGAGAAAGCATTGGCTGCGTCGCCTCTTACGCTCTCTACACCGTCTTTTAAGTCATTTAATAATCAGACTTTGAGTTAAAAATACATACCATTTGATTATTTGCAAAGTTTCTTCCTAATAAAAAATGGTTATCTTTACTGGGAAACCATGTTATTATTCGCGGCGCGACGTAATCATTCAAGCAAACGAGGGGTAAATATCATCTTGTAAATATCATCGAAATTTCATTTTCTACCTATTGATTATTAAATTTTCTCTGAAGTTCGTGATGACGCTGAAACGGTATATGTAGTACATACCTACATACATATATCATGTATAATTTCTGATTACTATTTTTCGCTTCTTCTCGTTATAAAAAATATCACCGAAATTTACCGTTCCCATTAAAACTAATGAGGTGATATCTTCTTCGCCCGAAATTTTCCTATCTGCGCGAATATTCAGTTCTTGGCGAAAAGAAGAGAAATAATTCGAACTTTTGTTTCGGTTCAGTGCTTCTGAGAATTTCTGGGCCAGTTAGAGAATATTTGCTTTCGGTGTGTGTACACGACTGGGGAGGAAACCCGAACCTTCAAAGGCAAAAAAGTTTATTAAAAATCCATTATAGATTTCTCACCAAACCGAACAACGAGCGGGCCAAGAGAAGGGCGATGGGAAGAATTTCAAAGTTAAATCGTGCGAAAATTTTCCTGTATTATTTTTCTAAAAAAAAAATTAAAAAAATTGTCAAGCAAATTTAAAATTTATAGAAAAAGGTTTTTTTCTCATCTTCTCCAGCAACTTTTTACATCGACGAAGAAGAAAAAAAAAAGAAGAACGAAATATTTATGGACTTTTCGGTTTTTAGAAAACGTATATTAAAAGGAAATATTTCCTTTTTTCCCATTAGTTGGTTTCTGAATAAAAACTGGGGCGTGTTTGGTGTAGAAGATTCTTTTGTTTTATATTGTGTGCTCAGTCGCTAATGGAATAATGGGGTGGATCCTTGAATTTGAAACGGAGCAATTAATGTAACACACAAAGGAAATGAGGAAGAAAGCAGAGTACCGAATGGGAGTAGTGAGGTACCTACTGGTAGGGAAATGGAGGTTCTAATGGAGAAAAAACAATCAAGCACCAACTTTGTAACTACAAAAAAAGGGTGGTGCTACCTAAAAAAGAACAATTCATTAAATAAGTCGGTACAGACCTTTTAAGTTTTTGAAAATATTCACCAGAGGGAACAAGAACTTTCTTTGTTTATTGAGGGTGAAAGTCAAGTCTACTACAATGGTCTGTTCTGTCCGCAATCAAAATTTTAACATTCGATGGACACATATCGAGTAACTTAAACTTTATCCACTATAAGTATGGCTGAATTACAAGCGAATATTTCCAGTCGAAAAATAATTGCTCCATCCTACCAAGCTCAACCATGAGGTTGAACAATGTCGACTCCAATAGCAACATAATAAGCTAATATATAATACAGTCAAGGGAGATATAATCTTAGCAAAAACATCCTGTCTTAACCCCCCCCCCCCCCCCCCCCCCCCCCAACAAACTCACCGCTCACGAGAGAGTCTCTCATCATCCCTGGACCCCACAGCTCCGTCTTGTCTCCCGCCAGGTGACTATTTGCCTGATTAGTGCACAGCGATCCTCCGGCCAAGTGCAGCCCGCCCACTCGCTGCAAACCGCATCATCCACTCAGCAACATGCCCCACTGTCACCAAACCATGTAAAGTTTGAGTCCCTTTCGGTCATCAGCAAACCAAGAACATGTTTGTCCAGTTGCAAAAATTGCGTGACACCATCACTGCTTTACTAAACCGCAAAGTATTTGCCCGATCTATGGTTTCAAATTGTTCTCTACTGCAAAATAATTTACGTCATAGAGGTAAGAATGGGAATCCAAACCCTTTGCAGAGTGTTATAAAAACAGTTGTAGATCACAATTTTTTTTAACATATCCATTGGCGCTCAAAGCAAAATACCTTTGGGTATGGCTGGATTCGGAAAAATACATCTCAGAGATGTATGCAAAAGGTAAGAGATATGCGCAATTGGTTGTCACCCGTTGTCACTGAACAGGAATAGTATTCAAATCGCAACTAATTTACAACTGTGCTAAAAGAGATCCTAAAAAAACCGATGTGGAATAAACTCATGGCAATTCTAGAATCAATCGGGGTTAAGTGGCAGAGAATGCCTAAGGCATTAACTTCGCCCCGGGTTACAAAACAATTGTAATTAAAAATTAACATTGATCTTTATTATTATTATTATTTTTTTGTACATATTTCTAAGTTTTTTTTTTTTTTTAAAAATTATTGTTATCCTTGTTGATGATTGTTTTGTAAAAATAAATAAAGTGTAAAAAAAAAAAAAAAAAAATCAATTCTCTTATGATTAGGCCTCACTTGGTGGTCAAGTCATTCTTTCTGAAGATGATACTGAAGTGGGACTCTAGATAGAAATAAGGGTGTGAGACATGTTCTGAAATTTCAAGGCTCATCACAGTCATCAGGTTACTTCGAGACTCTTGCACTGAAAGGTTGTTGGTAATTTATGTAATACCTCATTGCTATTTAAGTTAGAATGTGTGTAAATATTTATGCAAAACAACATTTATGCAAATATTAAATTATAACATAATGTGAGTCTTAGTCAATGATGGAATAACTTATTGCCGTTTGGGAAACAACCTTCGAGACATGATAGCAGGATGATCAACTTTACTATTAGTCGGCACAGGTGAAGAGTTTACTTGGGTTTCTTCAGAACTAACTTATCAGACCGTGGCCAAATGATGAAACTTGTTTTATTCATAGCAGTTTTTCATTATTCAGGGCAATTGTTGACAAAATGGGTTCCTATATCAATTATTTCATGTGTACTATATAAAGTTCATCATTTTACTTCCGAGAAATTTCTAATTATAGAAATCTGAAGTATTGTGTTTTTTTTTTTTTAAAAAAATATTTTAAAGAGCAGTAAGTAAATATTGGTAGGTAGTGTGTATAACAAAATCAAAAAATAAATTATGCGATCGTGTAATAATACTGTTGTTATTGACCTACATAGCAGCTAGAAAGTGTTGGACCATAACTGTCATACTAAATATTGCAAAACTGCATTTAAAAGAGCGAAGATGTGGTTTTTTCGTTCCATTAGTTCTCACGTTCCAGAAGTTAATCTTCAACGCTGCATTTAACAAATTAATGAAAACTCCAGTCTTCTTACATGCATAAATTATAAATCAAATGCATAACTTCTTATGCACGGATGTAATTTAAAGTTTGGAAATTATTTTAGCAAGTACATCAGGTACTGACGGGCGGTTGAAATTAAATCTGTCTGTAAAGTTATATCTCGCCTTGCCAAATGAGCACTTACGACATGTACAAATCATTTCAAACAATATCCAACAATTAGAGATCGTTGTTGGCACTCATAATGACTGTAATCTAATGAACCGATGCCAATGATTACAGTGAGGTTCTATCATATTCTATGAAGTAATATCTCGGTGTAACCTAATAAACCAATGAGTTCTCGAATCAAATGAACATGAGAGCAACTCATTACACCCATTGTTCGCGGCGTCTATCAAGCAAATTAGCATTGAAAGGCGGGCAGCTTCTAACGTCTAACCAAATGTGTTCGGCTTCATCGAGTGGGGTCCTTAGCATGGCCAATGCTCATCGTATGTCCCCCCACACACAGACATGGCGGTCTCTCTCTGTTGTGTCACAAATTAATGTTATTTAATTAATTGTTGTAGCTTTTTTCTCTCTCTATTTTTTCTCTTTCAGTTTGATATATTTGACTTCTGACCCTTGACATAACATTACGAGATTCATTGCTGCGGTGGCTTATGCAGGCTGGTCAGTAAATAATATCCATAGGTTCAGGCTCAGGAGGAGTCTTCAAATATTTAAGTGATTTACCTATGATTTAAAAATATTTTTTCTATCTTCTCAAGGTTTGGTACAATGTTGTCTGACTTCAGTATTGCCTGTTTTCTCCCTTCGGAACTATCTTGGAGAATCTTTATGATAATTTGTTTATGATGGCAGGTTCTTCGGTGTATCTAATGGGCTAGGCTAGGTAATAAGCATACCTACTTGTTTATATCTGTAATGCTAATGATGTACGTATATGTATATTTGTATATGCATAGTTATGAGTTTAGCTATAGACTATTACCTACCTTAAGTATTTATTAAATTTACGCTCTTGCAGTTAATAAGCATTTCTTACATAATAATCATTATGCAAGAATTGCAATAAATTCTCCATTCTTGGAAATCTTGGACGACATCGCACAGTTTGAAATCACTTAATCATGCGGTGATTTTGCATTATTTCCATGGACATGGAATGGTTCATTTGTTCCAAATTGGCACAGGGTACACAAATGCGTCATTGGAATCATTGAAATTGAAGATATATTATTTTACTTGACTTTCAACCGACCTTAGTAGCTTCATTGATAAGGCGGTGGACTTGTCACCTGGACGTTGCGTCGGTGGTTCGAATCCCGGTTTCAGCGTAGATTTAGTAAAGCGAGGTTGAGTAGTTGTGACATCACGAAATTGATTACCTACCACAAATTTGATAATTTTAACTTTTATTTACTTGATTTTCACATATATCAATAACATTTATCTTTTTATCTCTCTATTATACTTACCAAGAATATTGCGTAGATAGAGGTCCTTGAAATTTTTCATGCAAAGAAAGGGCTGTGGTTTTTTCCCCCCATTTTAGTGATGAAATTGTGTTTTGAATATTATTCTAATATTTAAACATAAAAATTGAGTAAAACATAGAAACCAGTAGCTTACATTACCCTCATAACAAATCAAGTTGAATGCCAAAGGCATTATCACCACCCTTGATCAGGCTTTGTTTACTATTAAATAATTATACCTTTTCAATTTTCCTTGTAGCTATCTAAAAATAATTGTTAATCTAGTTTGATCGAATTTTTTTAATAATAATTTAACCTTTACATGTTCATAATTATTCTAATATCTATAACCATAAACTAATTAATAAATTAACGCTCCTTCAATTAGGCATACGAGCAAACTCGTATGTTTTATTATACCTGATTCTAATTAGTTAAATAATTCTAAAACTACCACCACGTGTTATCCTGCTAATCAACGAAATCCACCGCTCGTGTATCCAATTTTCAAGTTATGAAAAACATTCAAGTCAAAGTTAATCACGTTCAACCCTAAACTATACCAAGATTCATTAACTTACGAAGTTTCAAACTTTTACAAATTCTTGGATTAAAGAATTTCCTCAAATTCCGAGCTTGCTTTCTGCGAGAGACTCAAGAGCCCTGGAGAAACCAACTTTGCTTATGCCTACTTACCTGTAGTCCTAGGGGCCTATTACATAAACCACTTCATACTTGACGAGTTTACACTTCAACATTCAAATTCCGTTTCATTTAAAGAAACTTTGCGAATTGATATTTAAAGTCATTTGACAAGTGAACTGCCACACATTTTCTTTAATTTTTTTACACACTCTAGGAATGGACATTTGAGTGGCAGTTCAAAGGGAAATCGTAAAGTGACTTGTAAAGCTTTATGAAATGGAAATACTTTACACACTTTAGCTATTTCGTAACTCATCAAGTATGGAGAGTCAAGTTTTTTTATGAACCGAGCCCCTGTAACTCCCTGGAAGAATTAAACTTTCCTTATGCCTACTTACCTGTTCTTAGACGCTTCTTGAAACCCGAGGAACTCTTCTACTTGCCTGCTTATTTCTACTTGCCTGCTTATTCCTCCGACGCACTTCACTCATGTTCCACATATTTATTATTATAATATCTACTTAGAAAAACAAGGAGGCAGAAGAAATATGAATTTCCTTTTATGGAGCCGCTCCTTTGTGCTTCTCTCTTTCCACTCGTTTTCTTTGCTCGTGGCGAGGTTTAACCTATTTTCTCCTTCAAAAATTTCCCTTTAAATACCTCTTTCTTTCCCTTTTCTCTGAATAATAATAATATCGCCTTACTTTTTACTGCCTGACTGGACTAAAAAGTCCCATTATTCCCGCATTGAGCCCCAAAACCTATACTTAATGGTCAAAATGCTAAATGGGAGGATATTTTGTCATTATTAATATTATTTTTCCGTGGCTGGGTTTGAAACCCACGACCTCCGGATTACCATTTTAGACGCCTGGACACTAAAATACCGGGAGATAAATTACCTCATGCTAATATACTTCTTTATTTCTGCTAAAAGCCTGCCTAAAATTTGAGTGCATTTCATATAATGGAACCTCCTAAAAATAATCAATGTATTTTTTTTTTTTTGTGAAAGGTGTGGGCTTCAATTTTTTTTTTTATAAAATTTTATAATTTTTACAAGGTAATTTTATATATACCCAATTCATATTTATGGTGCACTGGTTTTCAAGTACTTAATGCTAGTCTGGTAAACCAGGTAGCGTAGGGATCCGTTGGTTCGAATCCCCCCCAGGGGAAAAATTTTTCCCCATTGAT
>JAMCCL010000077.1:0-101937 GCA_024516035.1 Bactericera cockerelli
AAGTGACATCATAAAAGAGTCCACTTGCAATCTTACAAAGGTTTCAAGTGATATCATCAAAGCCATCAATCAATCTTCAGAGATCAAGAGATGTTATCTTCACGAAACCAAAACAAAACACACAGTTCCAGATCCAACAGAATCCAATCTTCTCCTTGAAGGAGAAATAAATCAAGAAAGTATTACAACAAAAATACATGATTCTCCCAAGGTTCCCATTGACTTGTTTATATGGCATGGAAAAATATACTATGGATACATTGGATACAAAATAAAAACCTCATGCAACAAGATAACATCTGCAACTCACTGCAGAGGGAAGATATTGGATGACAACATAAGTCTAATTGGATTGTATGTAAAAAACATTATAATTATTCTAAGGGTATCTCCTTTATGGGTTTATGTAAAGTATTGTTTGCAAGTAATTTACCAATTCAAACAAAACTCTTTGTGAACAAGTCAGTTCAGCGTTTTATTATTATTGTACTTTTGGATTATTTTCATTCTTTGTTGACTAGAAATTGAAAAAAAAATGAGCCAACAGACTATCAATTTTTCACTTCTCTGAATTAATTCGCGCTACGAGCCATTTCTGCCCTACTGTGGGACGTCTTGAATGAGCGCTTTTATATGAGTACAATTCAGCTGTTCCTGCATATATCGCAACTTTTCCATAGCATTGGTGCTTTTTTTGAAGTGCTCATCATAGGTCATCATATGATACGACTGTGGTAAACCAGGTCATTTCAAGAAACATGGTTTTATAAACAAACAAAAGAAAATTTCAACATTTAATTACTCAAGAAGTGAGAGGAAGGGATGTCAACCACAGCGACCCCATAATATTCCAAACATAGGTAGGTAGTCCTTTTTTCTGTTTTATATATAGAGATTACTTTGGTACTCTTGTTTTATATAATACTATAATCTTCACACATAGGAACAGTTTAATATTACAATATAATAGGTTCTATTTTTTTTTTACTTTCTATTACTTACTTTACTTTCCGAGTCTGTCGATACCAAGATGATGTCATAAATTTCTCCAATATTAAAAGTATTGTTTTTGGTCTAGTTTTGCAAAATTGAGTTATATACTGAATTTCTATAATTACAACTTCTCTTTAAATTTGGCCATTCTTAGCTATTTATCTATGATCTACGCTCATATCGTAATTTTATTAGAATATTTTGAATTTTCTTGATTCAAATCTTTTTTTTTTTTTCTTTAGTGACCACTCACCTCCTCAATTTAATTTAAATGGTATACATACAACTCATGTTTTGAATTAGATTATTTGCAATTTCTATGATGACAGATAGTTTTGAGCCACTAAATACCTAATAATGAGGAAAAATCTTGCATTTTTCACTGTACAAGCAAATACAAAAAAGACAAACAGACCATTAAATTTATTAAATTTAATGGTCTGTTTGTATGTGTGTTTATACAAAATATTTCTAGAGTGGTAACTTGTAGAGTATTATTAACAAAATGTTTTTGTTTTATTCTCTTTCAGGTGTTGAAATGTCTGAACAATCCGTATTTCAAGGTACTGCTTGAATTCCTGGACTATTGGGTCTTTTTAATGACTTTAACACACTATTTCAATCTGATGCTCCTCTATTTACTGTCCTGAAGACAAAAGTGGACACACTTTTGAAAACATTGGCCCAAAATTTTATGAAGACAGATTATGTGAAGAGAACTGAGGGTTTAGACATAGATGAAAAAAGAGCAGACCAGTACCTTCACTTGGATCGACTATATATTGGTGTAAGTGCAACAGCAACACTTGCAACCATCAAACAATCACAGGATGAAGTATTTAAATTAAAAAAATGTATCAGGCAATTTTACATTGAGTCAATAATGCAAGTTAAAAAAAGGTTCAAGGTAAATGAGAGCCATTTTTCTCATGCAGAGTGTCTTATTCCCGAGAATGCCAGGTCTTTAAATCCACCATCATTGATCCACTTTCTGAAAATATATGCAAATCACACTGATATAGATCCAATTAAAATTGGATTATTACCATTCTGCAGGACTTGGAAAACGCTCTAACATTTTGTAAGTTAAGAATCTACCATCCCAGCATTCTCCCTTTAGAAGATTTAAAAATGCAAATTGAGAAAATTAAGTTATTGCGACATCTGAACATCGCTCCAGATGATCTGAACATATCAGAAGTACAAAAATTAATCAAGGTTGACTGTACCTTTGAAAAGAATAAGATTCTATTTTTCTTATCTTTCCCAATAAACTATGATACAACATTTGAGCTGTATCATCTCATGCCTTTGCCCACCACTCAGAATAATACCTATGTTGCTATCATACCTAATAATAATTACTTCCTTAAATCCAGAAATGTAGTTAAAACTTTGAATGGCCCGTGTGTGTTAGGAAACCCATTCTACTGCTCGCAAACAAATGTAAATATCAATAATAATAAATGCGAACAACAAGTGCTACTCAACGGGAGCACAAAACAATGCGAGTACGTACAGCTAGAGGTACCAGAAAATTATCTAGAGTTTATACCTGATATTAATCAATATATAGGTGTTTTCCCTTGTGAGGATATACGAGTATTACGAGTAGAATCTCAAGACCACGACGAAGTCAAGGAGGTGCAAGGAGTTAACCTCTTCGAACCAGCACTTAATAACAGAATTCTCTTTAGGGACCATGTACTTTCTTTTCAGGAAAAAGCTTCCGGAAAACCCATTATTTTACATCCTGAAGATAACATTATTAACAACGTTCAAATTCACTCATCATTAAGGTTAAAAAATTACAACTAGGAACCATGGACCCAAATCAAATTAGAAATCTAATGATGGAAAATGAAAACAATGAGAATTGGAATTTTGTAAATATTATTTTATTTGTTTTAATTTTAAGTTTCTTGATTATACAGGGTGTACTAAAATTCTATAAAAAATGGACTTTGAAGCATCTCAATGATACATCCAGTAACATAGTAGTTGGTTCAAGTCCAACTCCAAACAATATTGAAGTCCAACCAAGGGTCGATTCTGTGTACCCAAAAATTCCTCTTCCGGGTGCTGCCAAATTCTAGGAATGGAGGAGTTATGTATTCGAATTTGCCTATATTGTCATATTAACTGCTGACCACTATTTTCTCCTGATAGCTCCTCAAGACAGCCAGACACCTCAGTTCTGTTACCTGCATCGAGCAAGTCAGTTTCCCACCCATAGTTTAAGTTTTTATAATAATTGTAATTTTCTAAGTTTCGAAATAAATTGACTTTCAAGTCTAGCTTTTTTAAAAAGCCTTTTGTGTAACCCTACATTATTTTTTGTATAATTATGTATAAGGTTTGTGAAAAACAAACACGTTGAGGGATTCTGGCACGGGGAATAATCCTCTCGCTGTGATAGTGTGAAGAAAATCGCATGATTCCGTATCCGTAATATCGCGGGATTTTTCAATGATTTTACAAGTTTTCCCACTTATTTGTGGGAAAATACAGTACTCCAGAATTTTTCCTTGGGTCAGATCCCCACGTGGAGAGAAGACAAAAGGTAACTTGAAAGGTGACTAACCTCATGCGTGTCTTGAAATACTTATGAGGAATTAGTCTGGGTGCAAATTGGATTTTAAAGAGGAGAACTGGATAATTTAGTAACGCTCTATTTATAAGACTAATTAGTCCCATTATTGCAGCAGAAAGCCCCAGACGTAGGTACTATTATGTGGTCAAAGCCCCAAATCAGAGGGTAACATGTCACGTCCCGGCTGGATTTCGAAACCGCGACCTCTGAAATACCAGCAGACGCCTTGACCACTGAGCTGCCGGGAAAGACCACTTAGCTAACTTCGATTATGGGCGTTTAGAGAAAATTTTACAATTGATTCTGATAGCTCATTGACCCGTAGATTCCAAATACATTTGATGTCACTCTAGCATTGAGCATTAACATAAATAAAGTATGTAAAAAATTGATGTAGCTTGCAGTGGCGGAATTTCCGTCCAGCCGTTCTTGGCCATTAACTTATCGAAAAAATATGAAAATTGACCCCTATATTATATTATACGTTAAAGTAAAAAAAAAAATGTTGGCCTTAAAAAGTATTATGGACTTTTCATGCTGTTTGCATACCGAAAAGATGAAGGTATCAAACATAATTATTATTAATAATAATAATATCGCCTTATTTATACTGCCCGATTAGGCCTATGAAGTCCCATTATTCCAGCACTAAGCCCAAGACGTATTATTATGTGGTAAAAATCCCAAATGGGAGGAAAACTTGTCATGTCCCGGCTGGGTTTCGAACCTGCGACCTCTGGATTCACAGAGTGCCGCCTTTACCACTGAGCTACCGGGACATTATTAGTTTATATTTTGCGGCGGTCGATCTTAAACTGTGGAATATACCACTTACATTTACAATAGGTGACCCTAGTGCCTATTGTAAATCAGATGGGATAGGGTCATCATTAAAAATCAAAATCAATTACAAAATTTTCTTTAGACACCAAATCCATGTTATCCTGCTTGTCACCCGGACTAAATATTTCGTCTAGACTCTAGATAAGAATTGCAACAATCTGCAGCACGTTTCTGTTTACTTTTGTTCATAAAACCCTGAATATTCTTATCATCAACATCTCCTGATCGCGATGTTCGACAAACGCATTAAAAGAATCTGCCTTTGACTCGGAAATATCTCGTCTAAGCCTTGGGCATTTTATAAATCTTAACATTTATTTTACCCGAACTTTACGTCAATTGCTAAATACTTTTTTAAACCTTCGTTTTTAAAGTAAAAACCATCCTTTTTCTAGTATAATTTGTGATAGCTTCACGCAATTACACATGTTTCAATCTAAAAAAATATTCTTTTTAATCAGGGCCGGATGTACTTCAATTTTATATGGAAACATTGAATATTAATAAGAAAATCAATTGCTACTTCAAAAGAGCTAGTAAAAAATTAAGGCCAGATAAATATTAATTTTTCAAATGTAACTGGCCTTAATTTTCTACCAGCTCTTTTGAAGTAGCAATTTATTTTCTTATTTCTTCCGGCCCTTTTTTAAAAAAAAATATTTTTTGTAGATTGAAACATGTGTAATTGCGTGAAGCTATCACAAATTATACAAGAAAAAGGATGGTTTTTACCTGTAAAAAAAATTGACACCCTATATAACTCCCCTGGTAAAGCTAATGCTATCAAAAAGACTTGAGAAATTAAGTACTTTAATAAGTAAGACATTTTGTTTAACAATATTTACAGATATAAAATAATTTTCTAATGAAAAAATGGCTGAAACTTCTGAAACAAAAGTTACGATATCTCCGGCCCTGTTTGGTGAAAAAATCTCAAACTTGTCTCAAAATACTTCTATTGTCATCTACTTCTCAAATTTGTATTCAAAACAGGGTAGTTCCATTTAAGATTCCAAAGTTGACCCCCCCTGGGGCCGCCCCTGGTAATGATAAAAAAACATAAACCAGTAGAAAAGGGTTCCCCTTTTATATTATGAAACACGTGTTTTAGCGTTTTTCGAAATTCAAATCCGTTCTTGAGATATTTCGAGTGGCTCCTTTTTTTTGGCTGACCCTGTATATTGAAATTCTTATAACTTAGCAATAATTATTGCCGAGTTCTTGTAGTTATAAATTACTTTAATCAAGACATCTTTTATAATTATTTGAAAATTATTAAAAAAAATTAATTCAGGAATCTTAATTTTGGCACACAACGTACTTTGATAAATAAAAATTAATTGAATTTTGTTACCGCATTCACAATCACAATGCCACGCCAAAATAGCATACCAGTTAAGCAAATCATTGATGTTTTCTCATCAGACAAGGAACTCGCTTCATTTACAGAGATTCCTGCAAAAAGACATCCATTATGGTCACATCTTAGTGATGAAATTTTGCAAATATATTGTGCTAAACCTAATACTCTCTACAGGGTGTCCCGTATACAGATGCAAATATTTTGAGGGTAGGTTCAGCCCACTGTGGACTATCATTCAAGCAAAACTTGCAGTGGGGCATTTTGCTTCGATAAGGAGTTATAGCCAAATCCCTGTTTTTCCCACAGGTCTAGAGGTCACTTGGATCGATGCACTTTTCCAAAGAAATGATAGCCAGTAGGTGAGTTTTGACTTCGTGTATGGATAGTCATGTATATTTTCCTTGAAATACCGTTGGTTGCATTGAAAAATATTAAAAAATCAGGGAGATATTTAATCATAAGTTCAATATTTTTTCGAAATTTTGATTTTTCCCTTTCGTAAATTTAGAATACTTCTACAGTTGCAATTCTGCGTATCACTAGTTAAAAAAAATACCCTCTGCTTTTTTGTTTCAATAAATTCCAAGTTCTTCCAGATGCGTGAAGGAACGGATGAGATACGACTTTTTAAACGGCACCAGAAGGAGAGAAACACATCGTTCAAATTTTGAATCTGGGCGCTATTGTATTTTGAAGACCACTCGATGTCTGAAGCAATCTGTGTGACAATTTTTGTGTCAACTGCAAGTTATAAATGAAAATTTTCTGAATACAAATAGTTCTACTAACTAACTTTATTAATCAAATCAAATAGTTAAATTTACAAAGCTATCGATTTGTTCGGTGGAAGAGAAAGCCCCAAGCTTTAACCCCGCCTCTTGGTTCGCTACATATTTTTTGTGTTCTTTTCATTTCATGTCCTGTGTTGCAGAATGTATCATATAGTTTACCAATAAAGTATTAAATAATAATAATAATAATTGTAAACTGAAGGTTGGATGTTTGAGTTTTACCCAAGGTTAATTTTTTGGCACTTTTTGTTATGTTTTTGATGTCACGATTCTGATAAACACAAAAAGGATATTTTCAATTTTACTTCTAAAAATAAAATAAAAATACGTACATCACATTTTTTGTTGTTAGCGCAGCTATTTTTCTTCTTTTGTATTCTTAGTCCATTATTACACCACTAGTTGTTGCTTTCATTACAGCATCTCTCATTTTTCTTCACGAGGACCCTGTGACCCCGTAACCCCATTCACATAAGAGTTCACACCGACCGACCATTGTGAATGATCAATTTCCTTCTGTTAAACATCCCAGGGCAGTGTATTTATACCTCAAATTACGCGCCAATTGTATTGAAATTCAGCCAAATTTGAATATTCCATCATGATTCAGAAGTGTTTTTCGAGCTTTGTGTGTCTTGCGTTCCATGATCTTTAAACTAATATAAATGAGCTTTCATTATTTTAAAACAAAACATAATAGGGTATTTTTTTAACTAGTGATACGCAGAATTGCACCTGTAGAAGTATTCTAAATTATACGAAAGGGAAAAATCAAAATTTCGAAAAAATATTGAACTTATGATTAAATATCTCCCTGATTTTTTAATATTTTTCAATGCAACCAACGGTATTTCAAGGGAAATATACATGACTATCCATACACGAAGTCAAAACTCACCTTCTGGCTATCATTTCTTTGGAAAAGTGCATAGATCCAAGTGACCTCTAGACCTGTGGGAAAAACAGGGATTTGGCCATAACTCCTTAACGAAGCAAAATGCCCCGCTGCAAGTTTCGCTTAAATGATAGTCCACGGTGGGCTGAACCTACCCTCAAAATATTTGCATCTGTATACGGGACACCCTGTATACTTGGTATACTTTGAACCGTTACAATTTGAAAAGTACTTTCTTTGGAAATACTCTACATTCTAGTACATCTATTATAACTGCATCACCCTCTCCGTCAGAATCTTCAGATTGTTCTACCGATAAAGATTCTGATCAAGAGACTCACGATCACCTGGAAATCACGCTGCTAATTTCACATAATGAATGAAATAAAATTGGTCCTGAGTTAGTCACGCACCGTGATGCCAAATTAGGATCAAGACAACGCCTTGTATTAGAAAGGTTCAGCTGGACCCATTTGATTAGTGAAAAATTCTACAAGCATACCAAATTACCATGTTGTTTAAAGTTTTCATATAACAAAGTATGTGAAAATGATAGTACAAAGTATTTTGTGTCTTTTCAAGCAAGATGTAGATTTTGCCGGTCATTTTTACAAGGTAATATTTTTGACAGACCAGATATGACTGACATCACAAAAGAAATACCAATTAATATTCAGTATCGAGGTTCATATAAGAAGAAACACCCTCCTCAGAAGCGACAGTTAAAAGGAAATATACGGAAAGAGATTGCTGATCAACTCAAGTGTAACAGTGCAACCTCACTCCAAAAGAAAATGGCCAACAGTTCTATGAATATGGGTGATGAAGCATCGCCCAACATACCAAATCTTACTACTATGAGAGTAGTAAAGTCCAATGAAATCCCAAAAAACCGTTTAGATCCAGATCCTATTTATTCATTGTACAAAGCAAAGTACAGTGAACAATATATTAATACCATTCAAGACATTGGACTAGATAGGTTTTATGTCCACTACTACAGTGCAGAACAAATCCAAATTTACAATCACTATGTGCGATGCCTCGGAGAACAGTCCCAAATTTCTCTTGATGCAACAGGAGGTGTTGTTCGAGCAATGAAAAGACCAGATTCACAAAGAAGCAAAAGTATTTTTTTATATGATATTACCATTCATGACAGAGTTCAGAACAAAATCTTATCCGTAGGAAACATGCTATCAGAAAGGCATGACACAGTAAGTCTAACTCATTTTCTGTTGTGCCTAAAACTGCCGTGTGTGATATGTCTCTAGCTCTCATGTCAGCCTGTGTCAAGAGTTACCGAGTTTGACTCACTCCAAAATTATCTCAATCATTGTGCATTGATAATTGAATCCGAATATGCATTTAGTAGACCAAACTGTTATTTAAAAAATGACATTGCTCACACCGTTAAATTAATAACACAATATCCATCTTTAAAAAATGTCATCAAACGAACAAGAAGTTTCTATGTGAGAGCCATATGCTTGATTATTCAAGAAACAAACTTAAAACGCATAGAAGAGCTTTATGAAAGCATTTTTGAGGTAGCCCTTTACGAAACTGAAGGTGATTTTCCTGATGGTGGAGAGCTCCCATCAGAAAAGTCCAAGAAATTTTTACAAAATGTCATTTCTACGGCCCTTTATCCTACAACTCTTTCAGAGATAGAGAATGAAGTAGATGATACAGATTCTATTCTTTCCCAAGAATTGAAATCTAATGACGAGGATGAGGAATCAGATTTAAGAGTAGTAGAAAATAATGTAGGATTTAGAGACTGGGTCAAAGGCATCAAGAATAGAGTTGAGGAAAAAAAAAAGACATTGGCAATCGTAATAATCAACAATACCGTAAGACGGGTTTAGTTTGCGCCTTAAGGGGTAAAATTGCTCCACTCTATGTCCATCATGTGCAGCCCTCTCGTGGAAACAGAATGCACTGTATCTAAAAATAAATCCTCCCAAAATAATTGTTATGATTTGACAGTCGTGCCTAATGATCAAAACACTCATTCAACAAGTTGTTGCTGCTGTTATCAGCTCTCAAAGTTGATCATAGTTTTTTCCCTTAAATTATGGCTGGATAATTTCTAGGCTGCAGAGAAGTTTGTTGATTTTACAGGTAAGATTTTTTCACCATCTTTTTAAGCATTTTGTTTTTGTTAATGCATGCGAACGCCATGTTTCTATCTGAAGTGATTTCTGTGAAATTTAGGATTTTGTCTGAGTGTATAAATTTTATCATTTTGGGGTTATTATGCGCCATGGAGCAATGTTACCCCTGAGTACTTTTAACCTGTTTACATATGGTTTCTAATGGCGCAAAGATACCCCATACTTTTTCTAACATGCTTTCACGAATATAATCCATTATGTTTTAACAAATTTACTCTGACCTACCAACTTGATCTTTTGTGTTACAGAAATGCCACGCACCTACAAGAGGAAACCAGGTACCCGAAGGTATCAAGATTACACAGAACAACATTTAGAAGAATG
Organism: Bactericera cockerelli; assembly: GCA_024516035.1. Taxonomy (NCBI): domain Eukaryota; kingdom Metazoa; phylum Arthropoda; class Insecta; order Hemiptera; family Triozidae; genus Bactericera; species Bactericera cockerelli. The sequence continues at coordinate 9,983 of JAMCCL010000077.1, forward strand.
CCTTAGGAGAATAAAAAGAGGAGAAATAACACAGCGCCAAGCAGAAAAAGAATACAACATTCCCCGAAGAATGTTAACAAACAAGCTTGGTGGTAAACACAAGGGAAAGACAGGAAGACCCACAGTGTTCTCAATTGAAGAAGAGAAGTCTTTCGTCAAGTGTACAATCCAATTGAGTGACTATGGGTTTCCTATCTCAGAAGAGGATTTGAGACACATTGTAGCAGCTTATCTATAGAAAACCGGCAGGAATGTACCCAATTTCAAGCTGGGATATCTTCTTGGTCCAGATTGGTTGAAGTCTTTCATGAAACGCCATTCCGAGCTGACCACTAGGTTTGTATCGAATATCAAAAGAGCTCGGGCCGCCGTTTCAGAAGCACTTTTGAAGGAATACGTTACCAACCTTTCACAATCTTTGGAGAATGTCCCCCGGAAAACATCTTCAATTATGACGAGACCAATCTTACCGACGATCCGGGCTTGAGAAAATGTGTGATCAAAAGAGGTACTAAGTACCCGCAAATGATAAGAAACTCTTCCAAGTCAAGCATATCAATCATGATGGCGGGTAGTGCAAGTGGAGAACTCTTGCCACCTTTTGTTGTGTACAAATCCACTCGCTTGTGGTCTACCTGGGTTGTTGGAGGGCCAGATGGGACTAGATATGCCAATACCCAAAGTGGTTGGTTCGACGCTTTGGCATTCGAGGAATGGTTTGAAAGAACCATGCTCCCCGTATTGAAGCAGAAGGAGGGCGTTAAGGTGATGATTGGAGACAACCTAACCTCTCATATCTCACCTCGTGTGATACAATTGTGTGAGCAAAATAACATCAGATTTATCTGTCTACCTGCAAACAGTACCCATCTCACCCAACCATTGGACGTGGCCTTTTTTAAGCCGCTGAAAGTGGCTTGGAGGAAAGTTTTGACTGAGTATAAACAATGTATATCTGGTTCCAAGAAAACCACATTAGATAAGGAAGATTTTCCAGCTTTACTCAAGAAATTAATGTCACAATTGGAACCAAATCAAAGGGAGAACCTGAAGTCCGGTTTTCGGAAGTGCAGTATATATCCTATAGATGTTCAAGAGCTTCTGGGAAACTTCAAAAACAGAAACGAGTTCAATGTTGGAGATGTAGAAGATAGTTTTAAAAGCTATCTAGACACAAAAACCCAAAATGTATTGCATGGTGGAAGTAGAAATATCCGTAAGAAGAAGCTTCAGGTTGCTCCTGGCAGAAGTATTGGTACTGCAGACCTAGTTGGAAATAACGTGGTGATAGAGGAAGCTTATCAAGAAGAGCAGACTGATGATCCTGACATTGTTCAATTACATGACGTCGAAATGGATGTCAATCTCACTGATGCTTATCCAGAATTGAACATTCTCCAGCAATCACTAGACAATCTTCCTTCAACTTCTACGGATATGATTCCAACAACTTCAGGTTGCTCATCAATGAATCCATTCGCCAAGAGTCCAAAAAGGAATAAAAAGAAAAGGCTTCTGCTAGAAACTGAGAAACCGCTACCAAAAACCAAGACACCGAAGACATTGGCCAACAAAATCAAACAAATGAAGAAAGAGATGGAGTCGAAAAAGACCAAAGCTTCAGAAGAAAAGAAGTCAGCTACGATGATGGTTTGTGTCAAATGCTCAATGGGAGAAGAGACTCAAAGCTTTCGCTCATGCAGAGAATGTGGAGGTCATTATCACATGGCATGTGTTCCCAAGAATTATGATTTCATCGAGGATAGTGATGATGAAGAGACAGAAGACTTTTTCCTGTGTCCACGTTGCAAAGCAAAAGTTGTGGGCGAAAACAATATTGGTAAACTCTTGTTAGACGAAGATTTTTCAGAAGAAAGTACCTTTTAGTAACAGTTATTCTGATCTTCACTTTAACAAAACGATGATATCCTATGAATGTGGATCTAAAAAGATCTTTTCTTGGCATCGTGCATAAAATAATAATTACCTAGATCTTCATTAATAAGTTGATCTCATCTTATACATTTTGGACTCAATTTTGCTGATTTATTTTACTTTTATTTCTAGCAATACCTAACTCAACCAAATTTAGCCTTAAAGCCAAAGAAGTGTTTCTTTTTCTTTTTTTAATTAGTTATTTGTTGTAAAACGCTAGCATAATTTTTTTTACTTTTAAGTTTTATACAATTTGAATTTTAACTCTTTTTTTAATAAATGGTACATGAAAAATCAATATTTTTTCACCATTTTTTTTTTCCTGTTTTCTTAGTTTTAAATTCTCTCTCACATGCTATAAAAACTGAGCAGTTTTATTTTGCTCCACTACGTCTAAAATAGGGATTTCCTACAGCGTATCACAGGTGGTGCAATGTAACCCCACCTATGGGGTAAAATTGCTCCAAAGTTGAGTTTTTTTCATAGTTAGCAAATGGAAAACGAAAGTTTCTAATTTTTATTGAAAAACAATGTCCTTGCCTACAAAATGAATTATTAATTAATTGTTTATTTGGAATAATAAAAAAGTTATGCAACATTTTGTAAGAAATATCTTAAAAGTGGAGCAAAGTAACCCCGTCTTACGGTACTGCCCCGACCTAATAAAAATGTCAAATCTTTTACCAACATGGTCAAGTGTTATGGTACCACATTTCGGTTACGGAAATAGAACCAGCACAAGCTCTGCTGTAGAAAGCCAATTTAATATTATAAAGAATCATGTTTTTTCTAGCAATGAACTTCCCGTTAGAATAGATGATTTTGTAATCAGACACATGGACTATATAAATGGTAGTTTAAAAATAGACTTCAACAAAACATGTCTGAACATGTCTGCATTCGTCAATTCAACATTGCTAAATGATATAAACATTCTCATAGAAAAAACTCTTACAGAAAATTTAACTGACATAAAAAAAAAACGAGGAAGAGAAACAAGACGTCCTGAATGAGCTCACCTGTGGGAAAACTGGCGAGGATTGAACGAGGGCCCTCTAAAAAAACGGCGTCGTTTTTCATATTTAGAACCAAATTCTGAGTGGAAAACAATCGACCTTTCAAAGCCAGTCAATGTTACTCCCATAGGCCTACTCAAGAATGGGAATTGTTTCTCATTGAAACCCATAAAACTTGATAATAATGACTACATTTTGAAAAATACTTGTGCATTTGACAGCATTGTACAAGTGTTATGCTGTGCTGCGTGCGACGCGTACAAAGCACAGCTCAAAAATCAGACTGAACCAATGCTCAAGTCACTGATCTCTTTAATATTAGACATAATCGAAAAGGGAATTAGTGCCACCACATACAAAAGAAGAGCTGAAATACTAAAGGAAATATCAACAATACGTGAGCTTCGACCGAAATTAAAAGAAATTGATTGTAATTGCTCAATGACACAATTAATAAATAACATTTTCGCTTCAATGCCATCGCTAAACTTACTTGGAAAATGCTCTAATGAGAGATGTACTAATAAAAATCTCATAGAATCACGAATTTCTACTGAATTTTATTGCGACCCTCAAGAAGTCATTTATATTGAAACCGACACCCTAGAACAATACATTAAAGACAGTATGCTGAGCCACCCTCATTCTTGTGTTTGTGGCGGTAAGATATCGTACAACACAAAAGATATAAATGACCACCTCTTTGGAGCCTATTTACCTTAGCAAAATTATTTCAACAAAAGTTGTGTCAGATTCCCAAATCGATAGAGGTAAACAATAAAATTCTAAGACTACGCGGCTGTATAGGATATCGTGGCTCATATGGCCTGAAACCCGCACTCAATGGGTTTTAAAATCTGAGTATACTCGTACCACATAATAACTAGTAGATCTGTGAACTGTAAATCTTACGCAGAATCAATTATTGCATTAAAAATGTTTAGTCAAGCATGAGGACATCGACACCTTTAATTCAATACCTCACTCGATGGGTTTTAATTTAAAAAATATCAAACCGGTGGCACTAACTTTTTCGATTTTTTACCACATTGCGGCCCTCTTAGCTTTCATGATCACAAAATTTCACTACTGAACTCGAATATATTTTCTTACGACTCTACAAAACTTCAAGAGTCTGCTTTAATTTATAAAAATAGAAAAATCGTTTTCAATTTCCAACACAACGGCCCCCATTTGGCCCCGAGTATCCTAATTCGGCCCAAAACTATAGGCAAAATTTTTAAGGCCCCAATAAACATGTACTCTAAATGTCAACAATTTTGAAGAATCCGGTCGAGAGTAATCGCGGAACAGACCGCAAACAGACAGAAAAACGAAAGCCAAATCGTCTAGTATGCAAGTTAAAAGAGAACCTCACTTAGTGAGGTCGCATCGCTCCCTCACTGTGTTCGGTTAATCTATTGAACAAAATAGGGACTCCCTAATTTACTGACCCGACAAAAGTTTACTGACCCGTTATCTGAGTTTTTAAATTCCACTGACCCATATATGATTCAGATGAGCCTTAAAGTCCCCGACACTATAGTGAAAACCCCATCCGGATATAACTTACCAGTCCTATCATCAATCGGTCCTATAATTAATATCGGAAAGTAAGGTTGAATCCCACAATGAGTGGGTAACCTACTGGCTGGGATTACCTTTTTATTTCTGGTATTAACTGTAAGATCAATTGAAAATAGCCATATTCCCTTTTTGACATTCTGCTTCCTTCTTCTTTGCACAAAAGGTCTATCATCAATCGGTCCTACAATTAATATCGGAAAGTAAGGTTGAATCCCACAATGAGTGGGTAACCTACTGGCTGGGATTACCTTTTTATTTCTGGTATTAACTGTAAGATCAATTGAAAATAGCCATTTTCTTTTTTTGACATTCTGCTTCCTTCTTCTTTGCACAAAAGGTCTATCATCAATCGGTCCTACAATTAATATCGGAAAGTAAGGTTGAATCCCACAATGAGTGGGTAACCTACTGGCTGGGAATCGTACCAGCTACCCACATTAACCTCACCCAGCCTGGGTAGGGCCGAAAATGCCAGCCTCACGTGTTTGGAGGGAACAGAATTTTCTTCGAAAAGTCTGCTCCAACCGGGGATCAAACTCGGGATCTCTGGACTACGGGCAATAGTCACAACCATTACGCCACGGAGGCTGGCGTTAATAACTAATAAAATAAGGAAGATAATACCTAAAGCTATGTGAATGTAATTTTATCATTTTCTTTATTCTCTTTTCTACAAGTTAAACAGGCCCCAAAAGATCATTAGTGTTAGAATAATCAGTTTGAGTTTGGGACCCGAAGATTTTTGATTTTCTTAAGATTTTTTTAATTTTTAATGTTAGTTTTATTTAAAATTATTTTAAATATTTTAAGTGAACTCTTTTGAGTTATCATGCAAACTTTTCAAAATTTAATGTGAAATTCATATTTTGAAGAAAATTTAATGCATTTATTTATGTTTAAGGGGTGCCGGACACTGTAAGAGTTTGTTATAAATTTACAGTCTTCGGCACAGGTTGCCGGAGATACTTTTACTGTTAGACTGTGTTTGGCACCTTACCTATTTTTAATTCCTTATTTGATTTGAATGATTCGATATTCCACTATTTTGTCAGTTAATATTAATTATTTATTTTTAATTCCAGAAAATGGCAAAGATCAAAGATAAGAATAAAACTTCCAATTAGCAATCCAAAACCAAAAAGAAAGGTAAAAATCACAGTGAAAATGTAATGCTCAAGGCACTTGACGAAATTCGAAAAGGTGCTTCAAAGAAAGGGGTTGCGAAAAAATATGGTATCCCTCGGCAGTCATTACAATACCGGCTATGCGAGAAGTTTAAGAAACCCGCAATGGGCCCTGCTCCTATTTTGACCGACGCCGAAGAAAAATTGTTGGTTCAGTGAATTCTGGACTGTGCAAAGAAAGGGTTTCCTCAAAGAAAAGAGGACATTCAGGATAGTGTCAAGGGGTTCTTGACCGTCAATGTTAGACCCAATCCCTTTAAAGGCAACACACCAGGTGATGGGTGGTATAAGGCTTCCCTTAAGCGGCACCCAGGTCTTACTGAAAGGACAGCTGAGGCTATTACCTCCGGTAGCTCTTGTGTGTCAGAAAAAGATATCCGGGCATGGTTCAAGCAAATCGAAGATACATTGACTCAAGAAGGTCATAGAGACATTTTGAATGATCCTCCAGAGATCACTTCTTTTAACTTTCTTTAATTTAAATCATGTCTTCTAAAAAGTGAGAAGAAACCTCGAAAAATGTCAAGACCTTTCAGCCATGAAGAGACACTCGAGCTGTTAAGAATTATAAATTGCAGATTGGAAGAACTCGAGCCAAAGAACGCCTCAAGGCTAGGCCCTCGCGGAGAAGATAGAGCTCGGGTGTGGGCGAGGGTCAGCAAGGAGTTCCTTGCTAATGGTTATAACAGGGATGGAGACACGTTACAGAAGAAATGGGCAGCCCTGAAATATAGTGCGCGTAAAGAACAGTCCAAAATAACAAGTGAACAGAGAAAGACAGGAGGGGGCCCATATGTACACTATAATCTTAGCAATGTGTCCAACAGGGTCAGGGACCTTATGAAAAGATCAGAAGGCCCTGGCAGTGTAATGGGGCATATCGGTCGTCCTGACTGTGGTAAGTTCGATCTGGATAGGTAATTGTTTGTATGATTTCATTCACCAACAAATTTTATAACTGTAACTTCAAAATCAACTGTATAATCCATGTGTTAACTACTGAAGTACAATTTACAAGTCCACTTGTTTCCCTGATATGAATATTTCAACCTCCCAGATTATATCTCACCCAGCCTAAGAAGTGTGGAAACCACCCCCCGCCGGCCTACAACTTTGCGTCCACAGCGCTAAACGGCGCGCGGCGCTAGAATCGCAAAGGAGTTTCCTCTCCTCGTCCCTCACAAAAATTTCTTCAGCGGTATCAAATGTACACCACTCGTACATCTCGTTATTAATTAATTTTCTCCAGTGAAAACTTCTTTTAACTTTTAATTTAAATCATGTCATCTAAAAGTGAGAAGAAACCGCGTAAAGCATCAAGACCTTTCAGCCATGAAGAGACACTCGAGCTGATAAGAATCATAAATTGCAGATTGGAAGAACTCGAGCCAAAGAACGCCTCAAGGCTAGGCCCTCGCGGAGAAGATAGAGCTCGGGTGTGGGCGAGGGTCAGCAAGGAATTCCTTGCTAATGGTTATAACAGGGATGGGGACACTGTACAGAAGAAATGGGCAGCCCTGAAATATAGTGCGCGTAAAGAACAGTCGAAAATATCAAGTGAACAGAGAAAAACAGGAGGGGGCCCATATGTACACTATAATCTTAGCGATGCGTCCAACAGGGTCAGGGACCTTATGAAAAGATCAGAAGGCCCTGGCAGTGTAATGGGGCATGTCGGTCGTCCTGACTGTGGTAAGTTCAATCTGGATAGGTAATTGTTTGTATGATTTCATTCACCAACAAATTTTATAACTGTACCATCAAAATCAACTGTATAATCCATGTGTTAGCTACTGAAGTACAATTTACAAGTCCACTTGTTTCCCTGATATGAATTATTCAACCTCCCAGATATGTCCCATGTCCCACCCAGCCTAAAGAAGTGTGGATACCACCCCCCCGGCCTACAACTTCGCATCCTCAGCGCTAGACGGCGCGCGGCGCTAGTATCGCAAAGGAGTCTCCTCTCCTCGTCCCTCACAAAAATTTCTTCACCGGTATCAAATGTAAACAAACATAAACAGTTTAAAAAAAAATCAAGATCGAGAGAGTTTCGGCATTTTTGCTAAAATAACAATAAGTAATTGTGATTTGAGCATTTCGAGCTTGGTTATATGATAAAAATCTTTTCTAATTTAGTTGTCAGAACCTTTATAACTGTTTGATATTATTATGTAACGGTTAAGCTCAAGACTTTGAAATTGTTTGAATATCAATGTGACTAAAGAAACCATTCCCAAGTTCGCGTGTTACTTTTTTGAATAATAACTGATAAAACCCACCCCTCAAACAACAAATAATACAGCTAGCGTCGATGGCTCGTTGAATACACTGGTTCTCTTAGGATCACCGAAGTTAAGCAACGTCCAGCGAGGACTTGGATGGGTGACCAAACTCGAAGCTCTCGTGATCAGTTCACATCTTCAAGTGCATAAGAAATAACTTTCTGAAGAATGGCAAAATTCAATTTAAGGAAGAGGATGTGTTATTTTAGTATTATAATACAGTTTATCAGATGGACCAGTATAACAACAATTTAAAAATCTGTCCTAATTGACAGCCACACACCTTAGTCCCAATCCTTTTCAGAAAATGAATGCTTGGTTAGTTTTTAAACTATTCAGGAAATCTGTTGCTGAAGGTATTCATGTTTATCGCTCTGCTGACCCCGTACGTCTTAAAAATTCTGAGAAGACAGAAATAATTCACACGTGATATGAACTGTTTGATGGACATATTAAATTCTAAAATTCCAAAGGATGGCCTAAAAGAAAACTCAGCTAATTTTCTTTTTCTAGCTGATTCCATGTTCCTCTACAAAAGAGGATACAAGTATTGTTTAACAGCCAAACTGAATCAAGATCCATTAGAAAGGCATTTTGAATTATGCGTTTTATCAGTAGTGATATTCATCCTTCCACTTCTTATTTTTTGTACCTGCATATGTTGCAATCCATATATTTGCCTGTGAAGACTTTTCTGTCAAAAAGCATGAATGTTTCTGGATGTTGTAAACCTTTTTGTCTAAAAAACTTTGCTTTTGAAGTTTACATTTTTGTTTCCAAATGTAACAATAGTTGCAATATTTTTTTCCTGTATTAAGTGTAAATCCTTCATCTATTTTATTTTATACAAAACAAAAAAACTGCTTGCGTTCCCTGAACTGTGCTAGACAGTGTATATTGATATCTAATTTCTTATACTTTGCTTATGTTATGTTGATCAACAAAACAATGAATATATAAGTATGTTAAATTTCTGTATGAACATGATAATAATAATAAATTTCTATTTGATAAAGTTTGCAGGAAGATTTAGGCACAGTACGTTTCATTGTGAAGGAATTCTTGGACAGGAAAGGGAAAACAGTGAAGAAATTCAAAAATAATATGCCTGGTCCAGAGTTTGGCTATTCTTTTTTAAAAAGACACAAGCAATAGTCTATCCTACAGACTTTGTCAAAACATCAAAAGTAATAGAGCTGCTGTATGTCCTTAAACAATAAACACTTACTTTGACAACTTAGATGCAGAATTAAAGGATGTTCTCCCTGAGAACATAGTAAATTTTGATGAAACCAATTTATCTGATGACCCTGGACGTAAAAAGATAATAACAAAACGGGGCTGCAAGTACCCTGAGAGGGTGATGAATAGTACAAAAGCTTCCATTTCCATCATGTTTGCTTGTACAGGTACTGGGTATTTATTCCCACCTTATGTTGTTTACAAAGCCATGCATCTCTATAGCTAGATAAAACCACACCAAGAGTAGATGGTTTGATTCATACTGCTTTGAGGACTGGTTAGTGAATGTTCCTATTCTATACTTGAAGAATTTGCCTGGAAAAAAGGTACTAATGGGTGATAACTTGTAAAATGTGATATACAAACCCTTGAAGATAGGAGGAAGATATATGATGCACTGTACTGTTATAAAATAATGAATAATATAGTAGACCTGCCTGAACTTCTAGAACATGTCGATATCAGAATTAATATTAAAAACCTAGAAATTGCAATTTATTTCAAATGAGACAATTAAAAACTAACTTTGCCAAATTCTCTACATTAAATCGCATGATAGATATTTACAATACATTAACTAAACATAATCTACCCCAAATACCCTCAAAACATAGGATACAAGACTTTGCTTGAACATCTACCAATAGAATCAATTGAAAGTAGATTTACACATAATCACATCAAATTACTCCAAAACACCCTACTTAACAAAATCGACAGTCCATACATTACATCAAAAATAGACTTCAAAATACCTGACCCCAGACTCAGAATGGACCCAAACAAACTTTTCAGCTGTCCAACATATAACTTACATTCCTTATTAAAGTCACCAATTATTTCAGCCATGAAAACATACAATGACTTAGACCACCAACCAGACCTTTTCCATCATGATTTATGAATGAATGTATGTATCTTATATGTATGAATGAATGAGAAAATGACTGCGTTAGTTATTGCTTGTTAATGCTTAACCGCTTAACAAGTGTAAACGCAGTATATATAAAAAAATAATAATAATAATAATCCCAGCATCGATATTTTCTTCCTCTCCTTGAGTATATTGAAAAACCAAATCTCGTTATGCTTAGACAACCTAACATAAATTAATATTTCTCCTATTGTCTGAATTATACATTTCTCTTAAAGAATACTTTTATAGTCTTTTACCCTTTGTCGTCGCCTAGTGTAAAGCCGCCTTTATTAGTTCACTGGTTTTGCGCTGGGGGGCACCATGTCACTGGTTACGTGGAACTTTTTCCGTGGTTGTTGTTCATAACCATTATTATTTTTGTTGTTGTCTTGAGTTTTTGAAATTAATAAAAAGTAATAAAAAAATTTGGAGTCATTATTCAGATCTATTAATTTTTTGTTCGTTCATTTTCCTTTATAATTTTTTTTGTTATTCATGAACGTTTGGATCGTTCATTTTGGTTACTTATAGACCGGATAGTTGTTCTCTGGAAATTTGGATTTGGAAAAACCAGCGGCCTATGCATCGTATGACATTGGACTTTGAGAAGCACGTTGGCGTGTCACCTTTGTAACTTGGAATTGTGATCTTGTCTGTGTTGCAAGATGACGGAAGTTGAGCTTACAGTGGTAAGAGCAAAAAAGCAGCAAACATTTATATCCATTCAAGCTTTATATGATGTAAGTAGATCCCTTAATTCTGAGACCAATAAAACTATTTGTCGAGGCCACATTAATCAATGGGTTAATATTGGTTGAAGCCCTGATGGGCTAATCTTTGCCATCTCAAACCAACTTACAACTTGTTAAATTTTGCTATGATGCTACCTCGCATATTTCGATTTCGGGTACCGAGCTTTCAGTTGTTCTTGGTAATTCTCTCGCTCGAGGTCGTCAAATTTAAAAGCTTCCCTGTAAGCGTTCCCCTTTGGAACTTTGTCAACTTGACAAATGTAATTCTAATTTCCCCTTGGAAATAATTTAAGTATAAAAATAGTGCTCGTGACAAAATAGCCTTTTTAATCTTGTGCTAAATTCATGCAATAACTTTCCTCCATCTGATCGCGCCGCGGGATTCAGTGCTAGGGTAGGGTGCCACTCTAATTCCTATTATCCTTTGGCAAGGGTGGGTAAGTCAGATATTACATCTAAAAGGTACTCAAAGGTAAGAATGCACAATCTACTTTATTTGGTTTTGGGATGTAAAATTCTTTCTAATTAACCATGTCGCCTAAAATATACAGTCCACTTAAATATCGAAGAATGCTAATGTGTGAAAAAAGATCATACACAATCTACAAAAAGAAAATTGGGACTGTTGGGTGAGAAATTGCTTGAATAATTAAGAGTTGTGATGTTCAACTACTATAGAATAGTATTTCGACCACCGGTGTATGGGAGAATCACAACTCTTGGTCTGACAGACCTCCTATCAGTTTGGGAAGCAGCGATGTAACCCGATATTTTTAAGAAACTAGCCACCCAACAATAGTAATTCCTGGGAAAACTTAGGACAGTAGAGTTCACATTAAAAAGGCTAAGTCAGCGGGAAAGTTCCACGGTTAGCCTTACGGTTAGGATCTTTTCCCCTCCGATGGTCATAGCCAATCGGAATAGACACGTGTCACTAAACCAAGCCCTATTAGTGGCTAATTGGACAGTTTAGAAAAATAGAGGAGAAAGGCCCAATCGGTTGCGTTGGAGTTAGAAAACCAAATAGGCAACCGAGGAGAAAGTTACTTCCCTCCTCAGGAAGGAGGAGAGGGGTTTCTGACGGCTTGGGACTGGAAAGACAAAGTCGTCAGTCCTACCTAAACCAAGTACCGAAATACATAATTGTATCCCCCAATAATTCTAATCATAAATAATCGTCTTAATATTGTCTAAAACTTAATATTGTGAATCTTAAATAATTGTTTGTCTAATAATATAATATCCGACCTCTAATACTTAAGTTTAATAATAACTAATGGAATTTCATCATTTGTCTCATCCTTGCTTTCAGATTAATTTATATAGGTAGTGAAGTTAGTGTTAGGAGATTTAATAATCTCCCCGAACTGGTACTCGGACTGTTCAATTGTTCATGGTTCGATTTTAATCATGAAACCACGTTCTGCATCAAGTGTCTTTTTCTTTTCTTACAAGTTTTTCAGACTTTTCAAGTATAATTATTAAAAATGATCTCTGGCACAATCTTAAAACAATAGGTTATGGGCCCAGAGAGCTCAAGTTAAGTGAATCTTAACTTGAACCTAAATACTTACAACACTAGACAATATGGACAAATACAAATACAACGAACAAATAAATCACTGACAAGAAGACATTTCATTCACAGAGGACAGATACTTTTCAATAAAATACCACCTGACATCAAAATTTACAAAGATTTACCGGTACTTTTAAAGCAGAAAACTAAAGAATGGATTAAAAGTACAAATATATCATTTTAAAATAATCCTCATCAGCATTTATAATTTACTGTATTTTCTTTTTCTTTCTTCTTTTTCTTTAGTACCTAGCCTAATTTATACTTATTCTGTGATATAATTCCTCCCTCACTCATTGTTAATTTTGTTATACCTACAGTTATACCAACATTTTGATTATGTCATTTCTTTCATTTAATTTCTTCTTACATTTAATTTTATCCAATTTCCTTTATTATCATTCTCTAATGTTTTTGAAATTTTTTAACGTTATTTTGTTATTGTTTTTTATTGATACTCTTTTTATTATTTTCATTGTTATATTTTTTCCAATCCTATTAATTTCAAATTTTTAATTATTCAAGCCTCTTTTTTTATAGAACTAGACCCAAACACCAGCATATTTGCTGAAATGGGTCTATTAAACTCTTTATTTTTTTCTAGGTACATATTTTATTAATTGTTTATATTATGTTCATTATTTCTTATTTGCTTGTACCGAATTTAAAACAAAATATATATTTGAGTATGTTTAAAAAAAAAAAAAAATCCGGTTGTTGCTGGAAAGTTAAATTCAAAAGTTCAATTGGTGCTGAAGAATCCTCCAGTTGTTGCTGGAAGGTAAGGTAAAAGTTGAAAACTGAAACTGAATATTCTGGTGAATAGTGAATTATTGCTATTATCATGGCAAATTCAAGACCATTCACAATAGACCAATTCAAGGGTGAAAATTTCACCAACTGGAAATTTCGTGTTGAAATGTTGTTGGATGAGTATGATGTACTAGACTGTGTTACAAACCAGAGTTTTGTAAAGTCTATCACAAAAGGTGATGAGAAGGCAGTCAAGAAGGATGCCAAAGAAAAGAATATTTTAGTTAAGTGCGTAGCAGACTCCCACCTAAGCATATTGAAGGTAAAACAAACCTCATATCAAATGTGGAGAGCATTGATTGAAACATATGAGAAAAAGGGTCTGTGTAGGAAACTAATGGTCAAAAAGAAATTATTAGGTATGAAAATGGGAAATAAAGAAACTGTACAAGATTACATTCAAAAATTTGAAACTGTTGTTTCTGAACTTCAAGCAGTAGATCCAGATTCTGAAGTAAAGAGTGAAGAATTAGTTTACAACTTCCTGATGGGTGTGCATGAGAGATTTAGTACCTGTTTCCATTATTGAAAATATGAGTCAGGATGATGTGACATTTGAATATGTAAAAAGAAGACTCCAAATGACGATGAAAAGTTCCTCTAGTAATAATGTGACTTCAAAATCTGATCCAATGACTTTTCAAGCATCAAAGTCGAAGCTTGTATGTTTCTTGTGTAGCAAACCTGGACATTTTAAGAAGCAGTGTTATTTGAATAAGTCCAGACATTCAAATCATTCAAACAGAGGTAGAAATTCTTCATATTCCAGGGGCAAACATTCATTCCGAGGGAGACCAGGATTTAGTCATGGTCAAGCATCCAGTCCCAGTTACCAGAGGAAGCCTCCTTTTGGTGCCAATCTTTGTGAAGATTCATCAGAAACCAAGGACAATGAGAAATCTGTTTCATTTTACTGTGGACATGAAAGTCAACATGGACATGTAGAAGAAATCTATTATCCGTAAAAAGGATTACAAAGCAAGGTAATTCTGTTATATTCTGTTGGTAATACTAAAAAATTTAAATAACCGCCACTGCTATTCCACTAGGGTGGAAACTCCTTGATAGTCATGAGAATAGCCACTGATGGCAGCACCTTACGGTGGTAGTAAATTTTGAGCTCGTTGTTTGTTTGTTATGTAAGAAGAAGCGGTTTTCTTTATTTTATCCGGAGTTCTTTTTCCTTTTTTTTTTTTTGTTATTTACAGATCTTTCCTACGAAATTTGCTTTTATGTTGTCTCGCCATTTCCATACTCCGTTTCAACGCGCTCTCCGCTTTAGCCTTGACTTGTCTCTCTACGCTATTCATAATCTAAGTATCTATCCTAGAATCCCTCCTGGCTACCATGAATTTATTACCAACTAGTACCCTGAATGTAGTCCCATCTGGTATCTCGTGCTTGTTGTCCATTAACCATTGTGCCGTTTTGATCAGTGGTAATCCTGCCTCTAGGTCCTCTTTTACAAAACCTGGCAACATTCCCGTGAGAAAGTCAAGCCTTTTCGGGTTGTCGTCCTCTCCTAGTACAATCCCAAACAGCCTCGTCCCAGTTGGGTCTATTACGAACGAACCATCGGATCCCGACAAGTCCAGGTTCACTCCAGGAAGCCACTGGACCCTGAGAATTGAGCTAAAGCTGAATTCCGCAGACAGGGGGGACGCTATTCCTGAAAAACAATAACAGAAACAGATTTGTGGAATTACCTGGTGTCTCCTCAACCTCTTTCATGAGCACTCCCATCATATATCTAGTGGTAGCTGCGAAACTTGCCATCTCAACGCTGCTGTTTAGCTTTGTTATGCTTTGATTCTTCCAGTTAAAATTGCCTTGACCAATCCTCGTTTTTAATTCTTGAAACTCGTTGATATACCATAACGTCTTGCATATAAGCCTCTTTTTCGGTTCTCAATGATCATCCATTGGGCATAACGGAAATTTGACATCATCTTGGATGTAGGCAGATGGTCTGTCATCTGGCACTGGTATTATTTTCCTTGATGTTTCCTCATGGATGTTGTAGTAGTCGCATGTTACTCGGTCGGCATGTTTCAGATTCCCTAGCGTGGTATACTGCTTCATGATCGAACTTTATGACATTGTGTGAAAGTTTCTTGTTGATTAGGTTTACGAACATTCTTTCTTTCAGATTGAACATTTCCCATGGAGATTTTACTCCTTGATACCTTGATAGTCATGAGAATAGCCACTGATGGCAGCACCTTACGGTGTTAGTAAATTTTGAGCTCGTTGTTTGTTTTGTAAGAAGAAGCGGTTCTCTTTATTTTATCCGGAGTTCTTTTTCTTTTTCTTCCCGACTGTTTTCTCTCGTGGAGTTTTTTTTATTATAAAATAATTTGATGTCAATAAAAACCTTTTTGTAGTGTTTTTTGTACAGTACCATGCAAATGTGTTGTCAATTTATAACAGGTTATGGGCCCAGAGCTACTTTATTCTGAGAGGAGGAACAAGTGAGCATCAGAATATCAGGAGTTGGTTCTGTTCATGCTTTGTTCATCAAGGAGTTGTTAGCAGAAGGAGTACCTGTGGTCTGTGTGAAAGCTAAGGAGTTATGGCTTCCTCAGAACAAATGGAGAAAGGACTGAAGCTGACTGATGACAACTATTTTGCATGGCACATCAAGGCCAAAGCCTTACTGGAGCAGAAGGACTGTCTGGAGGCAATTGAACCTGGTTATGGAAGAGAAGAACTGTTAGAATTCTTATTGCTGTTGCTGTAGAAAATGATTGGGTCATTGACCATGTACATAGATATGACTAGTGCATATCTCAATAGTCCCATCAGTGTTGAAACGTACATGGAACAACCCAAGTTATACGAAGAGAAGGGAAAGGTAGACATGGCTATGTATGTAAGATATAAGTGGGGATCTCCCACTTGTGTTTTTAAAAAAGTTTATTTTCCAAAAAACTGAAAATGACAAGGTCTTTAAAAATACTTAATATCGAAAAAATGAAACTTAATTATATTTTTAAATATGCAATTGACATATCAAAATGAATGAAAGATAATTATTAGAACATTTAAAAGAAAATAATATAATTATGAAATAATAAAATACTTAATTAATAAAATGTGAATTAAACAGATCGCAAATTTAAATTATCGATCAGCGACAATGCTCGATGCAAGTCCTGAATCAATCTGCCCGTTGGATCCTACCAATGGCTATTGTCAGAAGGACAATAGCTAATTTTTTTAATACAGTCGGCATTTATGGTGGCTGTAACTCCTCCACCCTTAGAACTTTGCATCCCCTGGGAGGGAAGGATTGGGATTGATTCCCAGATTTGTTGAAGAGTTACATCCTAGCTTAATTTGTGGAAGAACATTTTCTGGTTCACGTTTCTTAAATAGATGTAGTATCTGTAAATATAGATTACATTTCCTAATTATCAGTATCAGTGATGAAATGGATACAGAGAGGGTAATACACATTAGTATTTTCCAAGGGTTCAATGAATTGTCTAAAGATTGAACATCTCTATTTGCTGGAGTCAGTTGGTTTAGCTTAATGTCATCTAAATTTAAATCATGAATCCTTATTTTGAAATCAGATAATTTTTCTGAACCAAATTTGACATTAACATTCTCCAGGATTGTAGGTTTTCCTGAGGTCTTGGATGAAAAGTTTAAGATTTCATTCCTAAATATAAGGTTTCCTTTGTTTGATTCAATTAGAAATATGCCTTTTAATTCTTTTATTTCAATTTCGTTTTCTAATTCTAGTTTTATGGTTTCACTGAAAGGAAAAACATCAATAAACATATTTATTTGGGGAATATAATCAACATAGTTTTCTTCAATTTCTTGCGTTATGTGTGTACATGACTCAGGCTTTTCATTTTGAAGTATTTGCCTTACACTCTCTTTCAGATTATTATTGACATTTCTCTGAAAGCACTGATAAGGTTTTCCCAATTCACAGATATTGTTCAAAGGTTTAAGGGATTTTTCTGATTTCAGGAAGTAGTGAACTTTCGGTATAACTGTAGTAAATCCTAATTCACTTGAAGATGGGATGGACTTAAGATAAATTAGGTCATATTGTTGATCATAATTAATAGGAAAAGATAGGAAGTAAAGATAGGAAGTAAATTCTTTGTAAGTTTGCTTTGCCAAGGTTGATTGGTAGGATTCCGAGATTTTCGGTTATATTGCGGAGTCTGAATTCTGCACTTGTTGCTGTGCAGATGAGGCACCTGAAACATTTTTGGGCGGACGTTTAATGTTTGACAGATGAATTTTCTCTGTAGTGTTGTGGTGGGTGGGTATAATTTTTGCTGTTTTCAGACCTTTATCAATATTTTCAATGTTTTCTTGTTTGTATTTGTTTTGCGTTTTGCTTTGTATTTGCTTGTTTCTGACCCAAACTTCTTGAGGGATTTCAGGAAGAGCTTCTCTTCCCTGATTTTTATGTGAAGTGATTTTCTCTTTATTTTGAGAAATTTTTTCTCTTATTTCTTCAAACAAAAATTTTGTTTTCTCTTTATGATGTGACACGTAGTTTGAGGTTATTAGTTGTTCTGTGTCAATATCCGTTATGTCGGACGGTTCAAAATGCCCTGTGATCACTTCTATAGGTTTGTGTTTTGTGACAGAATGACTTGTGTGGTTATAAGCAATGACCGCGTATTTTACTTTTAAGGACAAGGAATCGTTTTTTGAACTCTTCGCGATTGTTGAATAATCGTATGTGCTCTGTTAATGTCGAGTGAAAACGTTCTATTACTCCATTGGTATTGGTAAAGGTAGGGCTATCGGCTACGAAAGCTCTTTGTCACTGCGACCTTAGATAGATCTTTTGTGACATGCCCATGTTATTCTAAAAGAGATCTAAGCTTTTAATATAGCTTAAGATTCTTTTAGGACTGATTTCATTGACTTCTTTAGGTGTTAGAGTCAGCCTTGAGAAGTGTTTCAGTCGGGTGTGAGAGGCTGCTCCACATTCACAGAGAATGTGTTTTGCTGTCTCTGGGGCCTCTTCACAGAGACGGCACTTTGCGTCTTGAGCAATACCCATCTTGTTGAGATGGTAGTTGAGGCTACAATGGCCTGTTAGAAAGCCAGTAAGGATTCTTAATTCCTCTTTGCTCAGACAGAGCATTTCTTTTGCTCTTTTAGGCGAGTGAGTTATGAACATTTTCGCCTGTCTGTGACCGGCAATGTTGGTCCAATGATGGACCTTCATTTGGTTCTCCCATTGCCTGATTTCCATTTGGAGGTGGCTTTTTGAAACGCCACAAAATGGTTCAGGGCCAATAAAAGGTAATGAAGTACCCTTTTTGGCTAGTTCGTCAGCATTTTCATTGCCTACAATGCCTTCGTGGCCAGGAACCCATGTAATAGTTACATGATTATCCTTTGCTAGAAGCTTGAGTGTTTCCAGACATTCCCAAGTTAGCTTTGACTCAAAAGAGTAGGAGCTTAGAGCCTTGATAGCTGCTTGGCTGTCTGAAATAATATTGATGTGAGCACCCTTTTGACCTTTTTTAAGGTTCAACTGAGCACAAAATAAGATGGCATAGACTTCCCCTTGATAAACGGTGGGGTATTTTCCTAGAGCTTTTCGGGCCTTACAGTTTGGCCCGTAGACTCCTATTGCAGTCTTTCCATTTAGTTTTGAGGCATCTGTGTACCAGTTTAATGATTTCTGATGACTAAGACCTCTAATATCCCAGTTTTCACGATTTGGGATATTTACTTTGAACGGAAGTTCAAAGTTAAGTCTCATCGGCATTGAATCCGATAAAGATGTGGTCATTGGATCCCAGGGTATTTCGCTTAAAATACCTAGATGACCCACCAGGTTACCTGGCTTTAGTTGTTTTGTCATACTTAGCCTGAGGGCATTGACCATTGCATCCTTTTTTATATGAAGATAAAGAGGGATGATGTCAAGCATAGCCTCCATGGCTGCAGTAGGACAGGTGCTCATAGCACCGGTGATACCAAGACAGGCTAGCCGTTGAATCTTTTGGATCACGGTTTGGGCCGTCTTTTCTTTTGTTTTTGGCCACCAAACCAATGAGGCATAGGTGACCATAGGTCTGATGATTGCCAAATAAGACCAATGGATCATATGTGGCTTGAGACCCCAAGTTCGTCCGAAGAGCCTGCGGCATGTGAAAGTTGCCACTGTGGCTTTCTTAGAAATCTTTTCAAGATGTTTATTCCAATTCAGTCGGTGATCTAGGGTGACCCCTAAATATTTGACGTCCTTGGAAAGTTCAATTGTTGTACCGCCTAAGGTAGGAGCTTTAATATTAAGCTTCAGTTTCTTAGTAAACGGTACAATGGTTGTTTTGCTCGGGTTAATACTAAGCCCGTTAGCTTGACACCATCTCATTGTTTTATTTAAGGCAGATTGCATGAGGTCAGAGAGGACCTCTTCATGTTTGCCTCTGATGATAATTACTAGATCATCTGCGTAGCCTATGGTTTCGTACCCATTATCAGTGAGTAGATTAAGGAGATCGTCAACTACCATAGACCACAGAAGTGGGGACATTACTCCTCCTTGAGGACATCCTCTAGTGGCTTTAATAGTGACTTTTTCCTTACCTAGGCTAGCCGTTGTGAGACGGCTTTGTAGCATGGATGTTATCCAGCTTGCGATTTTAGGTTCGAGACCTTTGTTAATGGCAGCTCTTTGTATAGAATCATATGAGGTGTTATCAAAGGCACCCTCTATATCGATAAATGTTACTAGAGCTATTTCTTTGTCCACCAGCGTCTTCTCTAGTATATGAACTAGAGTATGCAGAGCTGTCGTTGTGGATTTGCCTTTTTGATAGGCAAATTGGTATCTATGAAGCGGATGTCTTGAGGACAAAAAGCTTCTGATGTACAAGTCAAGTACTTTTTCCATGCTTTTCAGCAGGAAAGAGCTTAAGCTAATTGGTCTCCAAGATTTGGGTAGGTCACTAGGACGCTTTACCGCCTTTGGAATAAAGACCACATTAACTTTTCTCCAGGTTTTTGGTATATAACCGTGGGTGAAACTTTTAATAAAAATCCTGGTGAGAATAGGTATGATAGCATCGATGCAATGATGCATCAGAGCGGGGAAAATACCATCTCCACCTGGAGATTTATAAGGTTTAAATGAGCAAACTGCCCATTTGACCTTATTGATACAGAAAATTTTGCTTGCAAGGTTTTCTGTTCTATAGGTAGGCTGCATAAAATGAGACCTTTCCTGTAGTTCGAAAACGTGATTTGCAGGTAGAGTGACGGAGTCTGGGAAGTGAGTACTTAACAGTAACTCTAAAGTTTCCCGACTACTTTCTGTATATTTGCCATCCTTGTTCAGGAGGAAACCGAGACCATTTGAATGGTCTTTTGCAAGGACTTTTTGGAGGCGGGCTGTTGTAGGCTGACTATTTATGCCTTCGCAAAAGCTTCTCCAAGTCCTACGCTTAGATTTCCGAATTTCTGAATTGTATTTGGTCAGGGCTTCTTTATATGGTTCCCAATCACCTGATTTTTTAGCTCTGTTAAAGAGCTTGCGAGAGAGCTTTTTTAATTTATCTAACTCTTTGTTCCACCACGGCACTTTGCGAGTAGCAATTTTCCGTTTAAGTGGACATGAGCTTTCATAAGATGAAATCAAAGCAGCCCTAAGTTTTGAAGAGACGTCTTCTAAATCATCTATTGATTCGATATTAGAATTGAGTTCTTCAACCTTGGATTTTACGAGGCTTTCATATAGCCTCCAATCTGTTAGTTTTGGAACTCTAGTCTCTTCGACAATGGATCCCTCTATCTCTAGGTTGAATCTAATCTGTCTATGATCAGACAGAGAAGGTTCAGAGTCAGGATGCTGGGAGGAGGTGAAATGGATATTAATCTTGTGAAGAGAAAGGAGTTCTTTTATTACTGAGTTTTTAAATTCGCCTCCATTATCTGATATAATTAGGCTAGGAACGCCGTGGTGAGCAAAACTTTCCAAGAGTTTACTCGCGATTTCAGTTGCTTGGGCAGAACGAAGCAAGTAGGCTTGTGCAAATTTAGAAAAGGGGTCAATAAGCGTTAGAAATTTGGATTTTTCAAGAGAACTGGTGTCTATGTGTAGGACATCAAACGGTTTTAATGCAGTGGGTGTGATGTTGTATGTCAGTTTCAAGGGGTTGCGGTCGTACTTGGTCTTTTGGCATATTTCACAATTATTAATATAGTCTTGTACATGTTTAGCAATGTTGGGCCAGTAGTAGTGTTCTTTAATTTGTCTGGTAGTCTCGTCCATACCCCTATGGTTAGTTTTTCCGTCATGAAACTTTTTTATAATGTCAGTTTTCTTGTTTTCTTCAGTCACATCAGTTAGCATCTTAGTGCATTTGATAAGATTTATTTGTAAATTTTTAAAGTAAGTCTGTAAAGTTCTCGATAGTTCCTCGTATAAGCTCTCAGTTTTAAAGAATACGTGGTATTTGACTTTTGGTGCAATGTGTGTTTTTAAGAACTCAGTTAGTTGTCCTAAGAGATTTTCAGGTGAAAACTCGTAAATTCGTCTTTCTTTGTCTCTGTGAATGATTTTTAGTGATTTGAGTGGGTTAGGGTGGGCTAAATGTGAAATGGAAAGGATTAATTGATTCTTTCCCAAATTAATTGGACCGTCAAAGATAGGTATACCTATGAGAGGGTGTTCCAGGTTGGAGTGGATAGTATTTATATCTTCTTCTTCTGCCTGTTCGGTGATATCTTGAGGTGCAGGGGCGACATTGGTGATGTGTTCTGAAGATGTAGCGGCCTCGTAGGTGATGGGGACTGGGGGTACAGCGACGTCAACAGTTGGGGGAAGTTCTTGAGTTACAGGATCTTCTGACAGGATCTTCTCTTAGTAAGTGAGCATATGCGTCTGCAACGAACGCATCAAGGTCTAATATGTCCTGTTCTAAGTCCGGTTCCGGTAACATAGATAGTAAGTCGTCGTCTAGTACTGGTTGTACGGGTGAGTTGGTTTCGTTCATGTTTAGTTCAACTCTTGAAAGGGTGTCCGCATTTGTATTTTGTGAACCTTTTTTGTAAACTATGTCATAGTCGTATTCCTCAAGTTTTAGTCTCCAACGTATCAATTTAGAACTTGGCTCTTTAAGAGAGAAGAGCCACTGAAGAGGCCTATGATCTGTGAAAATTTTGAAGCCACTGAAGAGGCCTATGATCTGTGAAAATTTTGAATTTTTGTCCGTATAAGTAAGGCCTAAAATATTTTACTGCCCATACAATGGCTAGTAGTTCCTTTTCGATTGTCGAGTAGTTGCATTCACTGTCGTTCAACGTTCTGCTTGCATAGGCAACAGGTCGATCACTGCCTATGGGTCCCTGAGATAACACTGCACCGAGAGCAACGTTGCTCGCATCGGTTGTCAAAATGAAAGGTTTGCTAAAATCTGGGTATTGGAGTATTGGTTCGTTTGTCAACAAATTTTTACAAAGTTCAAAGCATTCTTGATAATCGGGATCAGTTATATTTATTTTTGCATTTTTCTTTAACCGTTTAGTTAATGGTTTTGTTAAACTTGCAAAGTCTTTTATGAATTTACGATAGTAGCTTAAAAGTCCAAGAAAGCTTTTAATCTGTCTTGTGGTCTTCGGGATGGGGAAGTTTTCTATAGCTCTAATTTTGTTGGGGTTGGGCTTGACACCTTCGGGTGTGATAACGTGACCAAGAAAGTCAACGTCTTTTTTCAAGAACTCACACTTGTCTAGTTGAATTTTCAAGTTAGCATTTTTTAATCTGTCGAATACCAAGGAAATGTTACTTAAATGTTCCTGAAGGGAAGTGCCAAAAACCAAGATGTCGTCGAGGTACACAACACATACTACGTTAATTAGACCTCGCAGTAGTTTTTCCATTACTCTCTGAAAAGTAGCAGGTGCGTTTTTTAGGCCCATGGGCATACGCAGGAATTCGTAGTGCCCGTGTTCAGTGTTGAAAGCTGTTTTGGGGATACTACTTTCGTCTATTTCTATTTGATAGAATCCCGATGCTAAATCTAGGGTGCTGAAATAATGAGAGCGACCAAGACGATCTAGGAGCGAATTTATGCAAGGGAGGGGTAGCGGTCCCCAATAGTCTTCTCGTTCAGTTTCCTGTAATCTATTACGATTCTCCACTTTCTCTTACCTGAAGCGTCGAGTTTCTTAGGAACTATCCAAAGTGGGGAGGACCAAGGAGAATGGGAGGGACGAATAATATCATCCTCTAACATTTTTTGAATTTGTTGTTGAACTTCAGCTTTGTGGACATGCGGATATCGGTATGTTTTCGTATACACTGGTACGTCGTCTGTTCGTATAGTGTGTTTTACGGCGTTCGTAAATGTAAGGTTCTTAGTGTCTGTATGGAAAATTTCTGAGTAATTATTTATTAGTTTTTGAATTCCGTCCTTTTCCTCTGTGTTCATGTGGTCCATTCTAATCCTATTGAAATCAAATTCTGAATTTGTCAGTTGAGCGTTGTTCAAGTTATTGTATGTGGATGTTTGTTCGAAATTTTGAAGAGATGAAGCTTCTACAGTGTAACAAAACTTTCGTTTGTAATTCCGTGTCATTAACAAGTGTACATATTGCCTTACTGTCTTTGACTCTAAGTATACCTTCAGGTATATAAGCCGAACCATATCTTTTGTGTGGGATCAAACAATCTCCGTTTTGAATATTCATAACATCTATAGTTACGATCTGTTCCTGTCGTGGTTCGAGTATGATGTGGTTTACCTGGGTAACTGTGTCTCTGTGATGGATAGTTATGTCGGTCGTTGGCGATCGAAGCAGATTATTTTTCAAGTCAACTACCATACTAAGGGCCATAAGATTGTCCATTCCCAAGAGGCAATCGAAAAAGTCATGAAATTTAAAGAGATGTAGCTTCATTGTGCCCGTCATTTTGAAAATTTTGGGAAACGGAATCGAGATGCTATATTTTTCTCGCGAACGTCCATGAGCAGTATTAATTTCGAATGGATCATATTTTATTTTGTTTTTGAAAAAATTTTGGGCTGTTTCTGGGTTTATAAAAGATTTTGTACTACCAGTGTCAATAAGCATTTTCAAATTAAGTCCCGGTATGATTAGAAATGGTAAGTAATCGTCGTTGTTTGTCAAATTCATAAGAGTTACTGGTCCGAGGCTTCTTCTCGAAAATCCTGGACCTCGTCTGTGTCGTTTGGTTGATTCCCATATTCATTTATGGGGTTTGAGTCTTCGATTGACTCGTAATTATCTTGGGTCATTTCCAGATTGTTAAGTCGGGGATTTGTTGTCATAGCGGACATGGGTGTCGGTCTATAAGAAGGCCCGGGTGTAGATCTGTTCCAAACGTTTGTATTGTTGTTTCCTTGATTCTTGTTCATCCCACTCTGCGGTTTGTTGATATTTTGTTGAGAATTGTTATTACGAAATGGATTGAAAAGTCCACTACCTGAAGTAGAGTTATTGTGATTATTTTTGTTTTGCATGTGAGGGGGTATGTATTTCTCTGTGGTATTTGTAGAGTATGGTTTGTTTTTGTTATAGTTCGAATTATAATTGTTGTTGTTTTCATACGGTTTTTTCACCGCGTCAATTTGAAAGTCGTTTGTATGTTGAGAGCTTCGCCAAGATCTCTCGGATTTTTTGTTCTCATGAGAGCACCTAAGGGCTCCTTTAAGCCTCTGAGGAAAGTCCTCAAACCAAGTTTAGAAACGTAATCTCTTACGTCCTTTTGAGTTGACATTTCATGGGTATCCATGAAACTAGAGTGAAGGTTAATGTATTTTTGAATTTTGCTGTGAAATTCAAAGGGTGACTCGTTTTTCGTTTGTGTTAAACCACACATTTCGACTGTAAGCGTATAGCAATCACGCTTATCGCCGTATGTACTCAGGAGAGCTGTTTTTAAGTCCCTCCAATTAGTAATATTGTAAGAACTTAAATTGAGCTTTGCTTCGCCTTTAATTTTAGAGCGAAGCGAAGACATCAAAAAGATGTTTTGAAAATTGTCAGCATTTGCGTCATCATAGAAATGCTTTACCATGGTCTCACATATCGAAATGAATTCCGATAGCAGCTCGACCTCGCCCGAAAATACGGGCACCATTTTTAGGTGTTCAGATTTGAGTTCCGGAGGAGCCATTGTGAGATTTCTAAAAATACCTAGAAGATCGTCTTCTAACAAGGGATCGTATGAATATTCTGTGTCTGATTCTCTGGTAGATTCAGACAAGGTAGACTCAACGTCTGAGTCCGTTTTGAATAGATAAATTCTATGTAAAAATAATAGATAGTAGGTAATATTATTATGTACCTAGTAGTAAGGATTATAGTAAAGAGATAAGAAGGTGAGGATGTGTAGTGTAATTGTAAACAATAGTGAGAAAGATTAAACCCTTGAACAGTAAAAGTGAAAGGAAAAATATTATCTTACAGTGCCAGCGGAATCAACAACATTGAGGTGGGTAGGTACTCGGTAACTGCTCCGTGTGAGGTATGAGAAGCTATTGTTCCAGGTCCTTGCTCTCCTCTGCCCTGCTGACTAAGACTGGTTTCTGCTCTGCTGACTGACTTGGGGTCTGCGGTTCGTGGTTCGATGCGGGAAAATCCGACGATTTTACAGCTACGGGGGTAATCCAATATGTAATCCAAAGGGTAATCCAATAATAGGGCACTGCACTGAGTTCCTCACTATTCCTCGGAAAAGGTTTTTTTTTTTTTATGGGTTTTAGCTTTTTGGGGGTGTAGATTTTTTTGTTTTGGGGGTGAAAACACCCAAAATTTGATTGCGCCAGATATAAGTGGGGATCTCCCACTTGTGTTTTTAAAAAAGTTTATTTTCCAAAAAACTGAAAATGACAAGTTAATTATATTTTTAAATATGCAATTGACATATCAAAATGAATGAAAGATAATTATTAGAACATTTAAAAGAAAATAATATAATTATGAAATAATAAAATACTTAATTAATAAAATGTGAATTAAATAGATCGCAAATTTAAATTATCGATCAGCGACAATGCTCGATGCAAGTCCTGAATCAATCTGCCCGTCGGATCCTACCAATGGCTATTGTCAGAAGGACAATAGCTAATTTTTTAATACAGTCAGCATTTATGGTGGCTGTAACTTGTATGTAAGAGTATCTACCCAATGCCAGCAAAGACTGGAATTCTTGTGTTACTAAAGTATTGATTCAGTTAGGATTCAAACAATGTATTAGTGATCCCTGTGTTTTTGTAAACTCTGATTTAATTGTTGGTCTATATGTAGATGACTTGCTAGTATTAGGAATTATTAAAGAAAATGTTATTAGTTTTAAATCTGAATTAAGCTCTATTCTTAACATAAGAGATCTCGGAAGTGCTAAGAATTTGTTATCTTTTCAAATTGAACAACATGATGGTAAAGTTTTCTCAGGCAAATTTCATTAATAAAATTCTGAGTGAATTTGGTTTACAGGACAGTAAAGCCTGTGCATCACCATTACCTATGTCAAAAACTTGTGAATCAAATAATGATGAGAAAGTTGATTATGCTATGTAAGGGGAGGTGGGGGAGAGTGAGACACGGGGTAAAATGAGACACTGAAGGTTTCTCTGTTCTAACAAGTTCAAACAATGGATCGACCAAGAAAACTAAGCGCACGCATCATTTAAATCAGTTGTATCCTATTCCTAGGAGCAGAGACAGCTTCAGATTTTAATTAGGCGCAAAAGTAGTTTTCAGGTAAGTGAAAATTAATTTTTCAAGTGTCGTAATTTATTTTTTATTTTTTTCCTCTTGTTTTTTTTTTTCAAAACAGAAATAATCATGTGAATTTGTTGTACTATTTACTGTTAGTTTAAAATATTTTTTAATATACTTGTTATATATATGGACAACTCCGCCTCCGAACATTTGCAGAATTCACAAACTACCAGTTTCGGTCTTCAACGTTACACCCTTTCGAGAGCGAAGATCGAGCGGTGGGAGAAGGGATCTCCCGAATTTCAAGAATCAGAGAACCTTTGATTTTTAGTTCAGTAGTATTGAGTATTGAGCGTAGTCCTGAAGTTCTCAGTTGATTCGTCGTAGAAAAGAAATCGATCTCATTCCGCTCGGGGAGTTACGTGTTTGTGAATTAGCTATTAATCATATCATCACCATAATATTATCTTTTATCAAATCTTTGTAAATAAAATAAATCTTTTAAAAACTCTTATCCTGTGTTACTCTATTTTCTAATTTACCATCAATGAACCCCTTAGAGGACGGGAAATACCAGAGGAGAGCCCGTACCACGGGTCTCCCTCATATATTTAGTGCCAAAGTGAAAAGAAATTGTGAAAATGTGATGGGGTAATATGAGACAATTCGGTATGGGGTGAACTGAGACATCTTCTGGGAGTGTCTCACTTTACCCCATCAACAATTTCAAGTCATGAAATTAGGCCTGTTATAGGTAAGACGATTGACTCGTAACCTGTAGGTTGGTGCTTTGAATCAATTTTGTGGTAAAATTTAGCAGTATATTTAGGGTTGGAATAGTTGGTTATATAACCTGTTCTGAAAGTAAGTACCTACTCAAGTTAAGTTAGTATTAATTGTACTTAAATATACTTCATGCTTTTTTTTTTCTGTTGTCACAGGTATTCGAAAATGCCGCGGAAATATGTTCGAACAACTGAGTTTGGTAGTTCCGAGGACACAATGCGAAGGGCTGTATATCTGGTATTGCAAGGTAGAAGTATACGAAGTGCTGTTCTTGAATTAAATGTAAAGCACGCAACTCTTGCAAGATATGTTCAGAAGCAAAAGTTTTCGGAACAAGATATCCGAATGGTACCAAACTATTCATGGAATCAAGTTTTCACACCCGAGCAAGAAAAGGAGTTGGCAGATTACATAATAAGCTGTTCCAAGATGTTCTATGGCCTTCCAATTGACGATTGTCGAAAACTTGCATATGAACTAGCCCAGAGGAACGACATCAAGCATCCAAAAAGCTGGGATGAAAATCAAGCGGCAGGAATAGACTGGTATTACGGGTTTATGAAGCGACAGCCAAGGTTATCTTTGAGAACCCCTGAAGGGTGTTCTCTATCAAGGGCTGTCAGTTTTAACCGGAACACTGCAAACCAATTCTTTTCTAATTTGAAAGAGGCCTATGACAGATACCCCTCGTTCTCTGATGGCACCCGTGTGTACAATTTGGACGAAACAATGACATGTACGGTACAAAAACCAACCAAAGTTCTTGCACAAAGAGGAATAGACCAAGTTAATATGGTAACAAGTGGAGAGAGAGGTATACACGTAACGACTTGTTGCTTCATAAGTGCTTCTGGTAATACATTACCTCCTGTTATTATTTTTCCACGGGTAAACTTCCAATTGCACATGACTGCTGGAGCTCCTACAGGCTGTTTGGGTTTAGCTACACCTACCGGATGGATGACATCCAATCTCTTTGTTGAGACTATGAAACATTTTATTAAGCATTCACAAAGCTCAAAGGATAACCCAACCTTGCTAATCTATGACAACCATGAAAGCCACCTTTCTCTTGAGGTTTTAGATTTAGCTAAAGCCAATGGCGTTGTTGTCTTGACAATTCCTCCTCACTCATCGGGAAAGTTGCAACCACTGGATGTAGACGTTTTTTCATCATTCACAAATGCATACAATGGTGCTGTTTACTCATGGATGATGCGTAACCCAGGAAAACATCTATCTATTTACCAAGTAGCAGCATGTGCTGGACAGGCATTCATGAAATCTATTAGAGCATGTGGAATCCATCCCTTTGATTCAGAAATCTTTGGTGAAGATGATTTCCAATCAAGTTTGGTAACTTCGAGACCTGGACCCACTGACACGGCAAGCACATCAGCAGATGGACAAACAGAGCTGACTCCCGAGCCCACTGAAATGCCAAGCACATCAGCAGATGGACAAACAGAGCTGACTCCCGCCCCCACTGAAATGCCAAACACATCAGCAGATGGACAAACAGAGCTGACTCCCGCCCCCACTGAAATGACAAGCACATCAGCAGACGGACAAACAGAGCTGACTGCTGCTCCCAGTAACTCAATTAAGAAAAAAACATTTTAGATTGCCGCCAGAAGATATCAGGGGCTATCCGAAGTATGTTAGAGACGGCAAGAATGCTAACAAGGGGAGAAAAAGAGGAAAAACAATGATTGCCACTGATACACCAAACATGGATGAAATTAGGGAGAAAAAGAAGAAAATTGCTCCTAAAGCCAAAAGTATTAAACCTAAAAGGTTATTCAAACAAAAGAAAGTTGAGTCCTCGGAAAGCGAAATTGATGAACCTGAATATACGGAAATGTCTGACGATCCAGAGGATTTCAGCGATCTTCAAGAGCTCGAAACAGTGTCACGTGATCCAGAAGAAGGCGACTATGTCATTGTAAAATTCAAAACTGATAAGGAATTGGTACAATATGTAGGGAAAGTTATCCGTAATAAGGGCAGCCGTGGTGATATTGAAGTGTCTTTTCTTAGAAAGAAAGACAGAACCAGTAATCACTTTAGTATGTCACTTGTGCCAGATCTAGCACCTGTTGGTTTATCTGACGTTTCCTATATTTTACCACCTCCAAAGTTCTTTCGCACCACAAAACGTCAAAATGCATATATTTCATTCGGTGTGTGTGTACTTTGGAGGCCTCCAGAAAATGTGGCACAGAGAAAAAATTATCAAAATTGAAATTCGATGGAACCAATTGCTACAAGCTCCTACAAAGTAAGTATAACACATACAGGGTCCGCCATAAAAAAGGAGCCACTTGAAATATGAAGAATCTCTTCTGTGGAAGAGGACCCATCCTAAGCCATTTTTATTTGGCTCCTAAGATTAAGTAAGGGCAATACGCAAAATCTAAATATGTATCATCTTCTAATAATATTGTGGTTGTGGTTGTATTTGAGTAATTGTGTAATTTTACAAAATCTAGACTCGCTCCACTAAGGTATTACAAAAACGTCTCTTAGTTCCACCTCTAGACTCTGAAGCTAAGAAGGAAAGAAGATCAAACAAGATTCTCGGATGACAATTCTTCAGTGGTGTTCTCAGAAGGTTTGAAGAGCCTTGAATCAAAGAACATACGTCCCGTATGAAATTTTCTCAAATGTGTCCAAAAAGAGTTCCGAAGGCGTTAAAAACCCATTTGTTGGACGAATTTCATCTGATCAAGGGGAACTCAGACGGGCCACTTCAAAATCTGCCCTTCAGTACACACCGATGGCAAACAATGGAATGAGAACTGGAGCTTTAACTGGAGAAACAAGCCAAATGGAACAGAAGAGCCCACCTTCCAAGATAGGTTCAATTAGTTTCAGAGGAAGAAATGCTCCGTCAACATGTTAAGATCTGCCACAGGTACAGGGTGGCGCCGCAGGTTCTCGTGTTTTTGAAACGGGTAGTACGGCCGAACGGAGGGGATGACGGGGTCGACGACCAACCCCTCTTGAACGGTAGGATGGGGAGTTTCAGTAACAATGCCGACCTGGTCCGTGGAGCATCGTGTTTTCGCTGTAGAGAATTTTTGCGAAATAACGAATCTATCGTTGCAGTCACGCGCGCCTTCCGCCGCCATTTCAACGTCCCACATCGTGGTGCTGTTCCCTCCACAGTGATAAAGTAATCTTTTGGTGTGGGGTTTCCAAGCTGGGAATCATTGGACCGTATTTTTTTGAAGATGAAAGGGGGCAGGTGACTACGGTGAATTCTGTGCCTTATGGACGAATGATTGAAGAATTCTTGATTCCACAACTCGAACAAAACGACTACGATACAGATTCAATGTGGTTTCAGCAAGATGAGACAACTGCACACACGGTAAGAATATCCATGCAGGCTTTACGCACTCTGTTCCCAGGGCATCTCATTTCGCGTAACGGAGACATGGATTGGCCCCGCCGCACATACAAAGATTTGCCCAATCTGGGCGGACAAATAGGTATTTTCTGAAATCGAACGTGGAACCCTCCAATTGGTAAATTCAGGTACTCAAGACCCTAATACATTATTATCAACCAACATTTTTTTCCTTGTTTAATTATTCTTGTTGCTAGGCGATTTAAAAGTTGACCCATTGGTTAGTGTATAATAAGACTTTCTGCGTAACACAACAGTAGACAGTTTTCTAATTACAGCTAAGGTGTCATAATATTTTTTCCGAGTTAAAGTCGCGATGGATATCGATGGAGAAGGTAAGTAAGAACATTTTTCACTTTTTCTTTTATTTCTACAAGTGCTCCCTCGGGTTCTGGGGCTATTTCAAAAAAGTTCCTTTTTGAACCTTCATTTTCCTAAAATAAAAATTTCAAAGGTACAAAAGTTAGTGTGCCCGGCTTTGAATCCAGTATCATTCGAAAGTCTTTTTTCTCATCTTTTAATCCTGTGATTTTTAGAAGTCACTTTTAGTGACTTTTTGTTTTAGAGCTAAAAAACTGAGGGTACCTCAAAGCACCATAATTTTGAATTTGCTCGATAATGACTTTTTTTGGTTCTAGGTACATCTGGCTGTCAGGTAATGACTCGAAAACAGTTGTTCACATATGTCATGAATTCAGAAGGTTACAATTTTGGAGAAAAATTGGAGAACCTGGAAACCTATTTATTCAACTTTGGACCATTTTCTGACAAGGACACTGAAAATTTTCGTAGAGATGTTCGAAGAATAAAGTCAGATTTGAAGTGAAGATTTACTATTTCCCGTTATAGAAAAGAATTTTTTGAAAAACAAAACGAGAAATGGTTGGATGGCAAAATAAATATTCCTAAACCTCTGAGTCCACCAACCGGATCCGGTCCCGGTCGTCCAAAGAAGTTGTTCCAGAATTTGACAGAAAGAAACAAACGCAGAAGAACAGAAGAATTAAGAAAAACCATTGATTTAGATGTTCTGACATATGCCACTCAATCGAAATTAGCTACTGAAGGAAAACGTGATGCAGCCTTTGTGCTCAAGGAATCAATATCAACTCCTAAACGAGCTACAAAATATAAAAAAGCATTCAGTAATAGCCAAACTGAGAAGAAAAGCAAGCAATTAACATCACGAGAAGCTCTCTCGATGTTCATTGAAGCCGACTTGTCAACTAGACAATATAACATCATACGTGGCTATATACCAAATATGCTTCCATGCTATGATAAGATTCAAGAAGCAAAGAAAGAGTGTTATCCTCAGCAAGATTCAATCACAGTTACCGAAACTTCAGCTGAAATAAAACTGCAAGCTCTCATGGATCACACGGCCTCCAGATTGTTAACAGATCTTGAAGAGTTATTGTCCAGCCTTAACGAAAATGAGAGGAGTTCATTGGTTTTGTTATCCAAGTGGGGCTGTGATGGGGCTCAGCAAGCTCAGTTCAAACAAAAGTTCATTTCCGACTCGAACTTATCAGATGGGAATCTCTTTCAGAGTTCGTTCGTGCCCCTACGTCTCCTGTGTTCAACAAACAATAAAGTTGTATGGCAAAACCCAACACCATCATCTCCACGTTATTGTCGGCCAATACGGCTTCGTTTCATAAAGGAAACCGCAGATGTCACTAGAGAGGAAATAGAGCACATCCAAGATGCTGCTAATAATTTGAAAAAAACAGCAGTGGTGAAGAACGAAATCACATATAAAGTATCACATATCATGATGCTCACTATGATTGATGGTAAAGTATGTAACTCTGCCACTAACACGACATCCACAATGAGATGTTATACAGGGTGAGCATAAAGTCTCACCCCACCCCCCGTATCTCGAGAATGGCTGAAAATACGAGAAAACGCAAAAACCCGTATTCCTTTAATTTTAGGGGGATTAAGTTTTAGCCAAAAAAAAATTTCCTGCACGGCCCCATTCAGGCTGGGCATGGACCAACTTTAAAATCTTAAATGAGAAGGTATATCGAGTGATACCTTTTTTTAAAGGTCTTGTCAATTCGATTTCATTGCAAAAAATTTCAGCTCTTTAGGACTTACCGTTAACGAATTACAGGGTGGAACGTGTAAAATGGAGCCTTTGCTGCCGCACCTAAATAGTGGGTAAAACGGCCTAGAAATAAGTTTTTTGTGATCCTAAATCAGTTTGTGGAGAATGTTTTGGTAAAAAAAGTGGTTTGTTTACACGAGAATTGTGATTAATTCATAAATCACAGGGTGAAATTAAACCGATCCTTGAGATCAATACGTACTATATCATCGTACATTAGGTTACTAGGTACTGAGCATAGTTTCTAGTACGATATTACCATACATGTACATTATTATTATTATTATACAACGCTTTATTAGGTATAAATGGACATTATGTACATAATGTCCATTTATACCTAATAAAGTTATGTATAATACCTTAGTAGGTATGTTATGTACATTGTACATAACATACCTACTAAGACGATATCTAGGTAGGTACCTGTAAAGAGAGTACATAAACAAAAAGGTCAGATTATTTTAATCTAGATTCAAAATTATGATTAACTAGCGGGCTGTCGCCCGCTTTGCGGGCCGAGGCATGGCCTTAGTGTATTGAGGCATGACCGTAGTGTATTGACGCATGGCCGTAGTGTGTATTGAGGCATGACCGTCCTGTATTGAGGCATGGCCGTAGTATAAACTGTTAGCGTAATGGGACTTCCTGTCTCGAGCCGACAGTCTAAATAAAGTACTATTATACTATACTATATTGAGGCATGAACGTAGTGTATTGAGGCATGAACGTAGTGTATTGAGGCATGACCGTAGTGTATTGAGGCATGAACGTAGTGTATTGAGGCATGATCGTAGTGTATTGAGGCATGACCGTAGTGTATTGAGGTCCGTCTAATTGAAAATCTAGAGCGAAAAATAACCTACACACCAAATTTGAACATTTTTTGACTTACCAATACGGAGTAACAGGCAGTTGTTGTAGTGGAAATTTCGAAAAATTGTGTCTAATTTCTCATCTAGACCGTAAAACGAACCTACACACCAAATTTGAACTTTTTAGGGCTTACCAATATGGAGTAATAGACAGGTGTTGTAGTGGGAGTTTTAAAAAAATCCCATCCAAATGCACATCTAGACTGTAAAAAAACCTACATACCAAATTTGGACTTCTTCGGACTTACCAGTGCGGAGAAAAGTAGTGGAAGTAAATTTTCCTTTTTCGCCAATAGCAGATGATGTAGTGGGAGTTTCGAAAAGCCCAATTTTGCAGATTCAGACAATAAGACAAACATAAATACCAAATTTGAACTTTCTCGGATTTATCAATGCGGAGAAATAGCGGTGAAAGTAAAAAGTCCTTTTTCGCTGATGAGAGGTGTTGTAGTAGGAGTTTCAAAAAATCCCGTCTAATTGCACATCTAAACAATAAGACAAAGCTACCTACCGAATTTGAACTTTCTCGGATTTATCAATGCGGAGAAATAGCGGTGAAAACAAAAAATCCTTTCTCGCCATTGTCCAGGTGTTGTAGTGTGAATTTCTAAAAATTCCGTCTTATTGCACATCTAGACTATATGAAAAAAGCTACCTACCGAATTTGAACTTTCTCGGATTTATCAATGCGGAGAAATAGCGGTGAAAGTAAAAAGTCCTTTTTCGCTAATGAGAGGTGTTGTAGTAGGAGTTTCGAAAAATCCCGTCTAATTTCACATCTAAACTATAAGACAAAGCTACCTACCGAATTTGAACTTTCTCGGATTTATCAATGCGGAGAAATAGCGGTGAAAACAAAAAGTCCTTTTTCGCCATTGGCCAGGTGTTGTAGTGTGAATTTCTAAAAATTCCGCTTATTGCACATCTAAACTATAAGACAAAGCTACCTACCGAATTTGAACTTTCTCTGATTTATCAATGCGGAGAAATAGCGGTGAAAGTAAAAAGTCCTTTTTCGACAATGGCAGGTGTTGTAGTGGGAAATTCGAAAAATCCCTTCTTATTGCACATCTAGACTATAAGACAAAGCTACCTACCAAATTTGAACTTTCTGGGATTTATCAATGTGGAGAAATAGCGGTGAAAGTAAAAAGTCCTTTTTCGCCAATGGCAGGTGTTGTAGTGGAAATTTCGAAAAATCCCGTCTAATCGCACATCTAAATTATAAGACAAAGCTACCTACCAAATTTGAACTTTCTCGGATTTATCAATGCGGAGAAATAGCGGTGAAAGTAAAAAGTCCTTTTTCGCTAATGAGAGGTGTTGTAGTGGGAATTTCGAAATATCCCGTCTAATCGCACATCTAAACTATAAAACTAAGCTACCTACCAACTTTCTCGGATTTATCAATGCGGGGAAATAGCGGTGAAAGTAAAAAGTCCTTTTTCGCCAATGGCAGGTGTTGTAGTGGGAATTTCGAAAAATCCCGTCTTATTGCACATCTAGACTATAAGACAAAGCTACCTACCAAATTTGAACTTTCTGGGATTTATCAATGCGGAGAAATAGCGGTGAAAGTAAAAAGTCCTTTTTCGACAATGGCAGGTGTTGTAGTGGGAAATTCGAAAAATCCCGTCTTATTGCACATCTAGACTATAAGACAAAGCTACCTACCAAATTTGAACTTTCTGGGATTTATCAATGTGGAGAAATAGCGGTGAAAGTAAAAAGTCCTTTTTCGCCAATGGCAGGTGTTGTAGTGGAAATTTCGAAAAATCCCGTCTTATTGCACATCTAGACTATAAGACAAAGCTACCTACCAAATTTGAACTTTCTGGGATTTATCAATGTGGAGAAATAGCGGTGAAAGTAAAAAGTCCTTTTTCGCCAATGGCAGGTGTTGTAGTGGGAATTTCGAAAAATCCCGTCTTATTGCACATCTAGACTATAAGACAAAGCTACCTACCAAATTTCCGCTTCCTAGGACTTACCAGTTCGGAGAAACAGTGATGAATCAGTGAGTGAGTGAGTCAGTCAGTCAGTCAGTGAGTGAAACTCTCTTATATAAGTACTAGCGGGCTGTCGCCCGCTTTGCGGGCCGAGGCATGGCCGTGAAAGCAAAAAATCCTTTTTCGCCAATGGCAGGTGTTGTAGTGGGAATTTCGAAAAATCCCGTCTTATTGCACATCTAGACTATAAGACAAAGCTGCCTACCAAATTTCAGCTTCCTAGGACTTACCAGTTCGGAGAAACAGTGATGAATCAGTGAGTCAGTCAGTCAGTCAGTCAATCAGTCAGTCAGTCAGTCAGTGAGTGAAACTCTCTTATATAAGTATAGATAGAAGATAGATTAATTATTCGGTGACAAGTGACGAATTTGGTTCACAGTAACCAATTGTAAGTATTTAAAATTAATCTGAATTTTATTTTTAAACTTTTAAATTTACTTTCTCATAATGGTGCGAACAATTTTAGATAAAGTAAACATTATTTTCCTCTATGGTGAATGTAGAACATACCGAGGTACAGCTAGGCGTTTTAACGATTTTTATCCGGAGAGTCCTAGAATTGACCATAAATACGTTGCGGACATAGTGCTAAAGTTTCGACAGACCGGAAGTGTGAAAGATAGGCCGCGGAGTGGTAGGAAG
This sequence comes from Bactericera cockerelli, assembly GCA_024516035.1. Taxonomy (NCBI): domain Eukaryota; kingdom Metazoa; phylum Arthropoda; class Insecta; order Hemiptera; family Triozidae; genus Bactericera; species Bactericera cockerelli. The sequence goes on from JAMCCL010000077.1 coordinate 46,827, forward strand.
AAAGTGGATGAAGGGACGGTGATTGAAATAATAGGCCGTGTTTCAACTGAGAGTCAGCAGTCCATTCGCGAAATGTCGAGTGATAGTGACATTTCCTATTCAACAATACGTAAAGTGTTAAAACATTACAAATTCCATCCTTACAAATTACACCTCGTTCAATCATTAGACTATGAAGACTTTGATCGAAGGGAACAGTTTTGTGAATCCCTTTCTGAAGTCATTGCTCAGGACGACAATTATTTAAAAAATGTTTGTTTTAGTGATGAATCTTGTTTTACACTTCATGGACAGGTCAACACACATAACGTTAGGTATTGGGCTAATGAAAATCCTCACATAATCAGGGAACAACAGACTCAAAGACCCCAGAAAATTAATGTATGGGCTGGCATTATGGGGAACCACATGGTAGGGCCATTATTTTATGAAGAGAATTTGACAGGCGAATTGTACCTTCAGATGTTAGAGGACACAATCAATCCCCTGATAATAAGGATGGTCGAAAATTGTGTAGATGATGATGGGAATCGAGAATTCGATGAAAATAAAATAGTGTTCCAACAAGACGGTTGTCCCGCCCACTTCGATCGCAGAGTTAGAGCCTTATTAGACCAAAATTTTCCAAACAGCTGGATAGGTAGGAGAGGTCCTCGGGAATGGTGTCCCCGCTCACCGGACTTAGCTCCATGTGACTATTTCTTATGGGGGTATTTAAAGTCGGTAATTTACCGAACACCACCTGCCTCTCTCGAAGATCTCAAAAACCGTATCAAGAAAGCCTGTGAAGACATCACCCCAGATACATTTGAAAAAGTGAAGTGTGAGTTCGAGGCCCGCCTGTACCATTGTATGGGGTCAACGGGCAGCACTTCGAGCAGCTCATTCAGTGATTCTACCCTGTACTTCGTTCACGGTAAGTCCTAGAGAGCTCTTGTAGTAGGCATAGTAGTTTATCGGTTTAATTTCACCCTGTGATTTATGAATTAATCACAATTCTCGTGTAAACAAACCACTTTTTTTACCAAAACATTCTCCGCAAACTGATTTAGGATCACAAAAAACTTATTTCTAGGCCGTTTTACCCACTATTTAGGTGCGGCAGCAAAGGCTCCATTTTACACGTTCCACCCTGTAATTCGTTAACGGTAAGTCCTAAAGAGCTGAAATTTTTTGCAATGAAATCGAATTGACAAGACCTTTAAAAAAAGGTATCACTCGATATACCTTCTCATTTAAGATTTTAAAGTTGGTCCATGCCCAGCCTGAATGGGGCCGTGCAGGAAATTTTTTTTTGGCTAAAACTTAATCCCCCTAAAATTAAAGGAATACGGGTTTTTGCGTTTTCTCGTATTTTCAGCCATTCTCGAGATACGGGGGGTGGGACTTTATGCTCACCCTGTATATGCGGATTAACTTCTAAAGATTTCAACAGCTCTCTTGAAACAACATTACCTGTAAAAGATGGCACTTTGGATTTCGGCTTGTCAATATTGCATGCAAGGATTCGATTCTTTGAAGCCATTCTTCATCTGGCGTATAAAGCCCCAGTCAAAAAATGGCAGCTCAGAAGTAAGGAAGAAAAAGCAAGAGTCCAAGAAAGAAAAAAAGAAATTCAAGAGGAATTCCATAGGAAAACGGGCCTTATCGTAGATGTCCCAAAGGCTAACTTCGGGAACACTAATGACGGCAACACAAGCAGACGTTTTTTTGCGGACCATGAACTCGCTTCAGAAATTACTGGAATAGATGTGAACCTTATCTATCGCTTTAAAATTATTTTAGAAGTGTTGTCTAGTGGGCTAGAGATCAACGTGGAACAGTTCTCAGTATATGCGAAAGAAACTGCAAAGCTCTATGTTGACCTGTACGGATGGCATCCTATGACTCCAACCCTCCATAAAATCCTCATCCATGGACCGCAAGTAATAGAGAAAGCTCTATTGCCAATTGGGCAACTATCGGAGGAGGCAGCTGAAGCTAGGAACAAGTATATTCGTCAATATCGACAGAATTTCGCTAGAAAATTCACACGTACTGAATGTAATGTGGACATTTTGAACAGGTTATTGATCAATTCTGACCCTCTTATGACAGGGATGAGACCACCAAGCAATAGGAGAACCTCAGAACCATTTTCAAAAGAGACCATATCCATGCTCCAATGCCCTCAGAGTCTTGAAACCCCAATTAATGCTCTTCATGATTTTATCAGCTCTGATGAAGAATAAAAACTAGTTTTATCCTGTTTCCAAATGATTAAATGCATAAAATAATTTTGTCCCCCCAGATTGGGCAAATCTTTGTATGTGCGCCGCTCGCCGGACCTCACGGTTTGTGACTTCTTTTTATGGGGTTATTTGAAAGGGAAAGTGTCAACAATAAACCTCGCACCCTTCAGGAGTTAAAGGCTTCCATTGAGACTGAAATTCGAGCAATTCCAACCGATATGTTGGAGCGAGCAATGGGAAATATGAAGGACCGACTCCAAGAATGCATCGCCCAAGAAGGAAGGCATTTGATGGACATCATTTTTCATAATTGATTTTTTTTTAACTTAATTAAAATCCCCTTGTTACTGAACATTTTAAAATTTATTTCAACCCAATACCTTCAACATTGACGATTTGACGACTGTTTCAAATTCACGAGACATAGCTGCGCCACCCTGTATTTGCTTCACTGGAAGAAAGACCCAGTTGAGATATTAAGACCTACCACAGCTATTTGCTTCACTGGAACAAAGACTTAGTCTGGATATTAAGACCTACCACAGCTATTTGCTTCACTGGAAGAAAGACTCAGTTGGGATTTAAGACCTGCCACAGATATTTGCTTCACTGGAAAAAAAGTCGCAGTTAGGATATTAAGGCCTGCCACAGATATTTGCTCAATGGAAGAAAGACTCAGTTGGGATTAGACCTACTCGAAAAATCTTGGAAATCTTGTTTAAATTAACAAATCCTTACCCAGACGGCACACAAGGTTACACAACCTTTCTAGACTCGGAATTTTCCTTGTAAAAATAACCTTTACTTCATAAGGTTTAAAAAGTATAAAAAAGTATGGATTTTTCCTTGTAAAAATAACCTTTACTTTACAAAGATTTAAGAAGTATAAAATAATAAGTTTGCTGAAAACTTACTTAGGCAAGGTTTATAAACACTTTGGAAAGGTTTCAAACTTTTATAAGGTTTTTTTAAATTATTTTTCGCAAGACATCGGAATATAGAAAACGCCTTAAAAAAATAAATATGTGACTGGGTATGCAATATGTCACTTCAGCCATTGCCTTTTTGCCTCCATATTCATTTTTTGTAATTTGAAATAACTGAAATTTTTGTTGAATTTGCTAAACACTTCGATTTTTTTAAGTTATTTGATCATATATTATTGTAACTTAAAATTATTCTGGTTTTGTCACCAATGCTTTCACTGATTTCTAGAGCTGGTATTTTACAAATCCCAACATGTTAAAAGTACTTTTCCATTTAACTTCAAATAAGTCTGATTCTAGTGAAAATTTTGTTGTGGATCATGAAATACCATCCATTAACTACCTAAAGTAAATCAGTTACAGAGTGCAATTTAACCCTACCTATACCATAATATAACAATCTCAGATAGTGCAATTTAACAATATATAACAATCTCTGATAAAAGTCCATCAGTTTGACTGTTCTAAAGTTCCTACATAACAGTTTTAGGGTGTAAACTTGCAAGAATTCTCTACTGGAAAAAAAGTCCAAAGTTGACTGAATTTCAAACTTTCTTAGTCAAGATTCAATCTTGACTACGAAAGATTTCATAACATATTATTTGCCATTTCTTATTTCTGCCCCTTAGATTTAAAATGAAATTTTGTGTAGTACGCTTTTGTATGTTAGCTGAAGAAGTGGAGGTGGTGCCTGAGGCATAACTGGAAAAGATCCCAGCAATTTAGGGCTCAACAAACATTTGTCGGTGGCCCAAAGTTGGAGTAACCAATTCAGAGTGGGAGAAAAAAGCAAAAAAATTCACCCACACTGAAACCAAGAGATATGACGTAAAAATACTTGGGATTTATGGTAAGTATGATATTTTAAATCGAATATCATTTTAAGTTTATGTATCTGATGGATATTATTCTTTTCAAAAGAAATCATATAATAATTATGAAAAAAGAAAAAAAATAGACACAGCAACATTGGGTATTAATGTGCCATGATATTGCAGAGCTTTAGTGTAAGGTAAGAATAATATATATATATATATATATCCATATAGCTAATTCCAGACCTTCGGACGCAGCCGACTTTCGGACTCGTCCGAAAGCCCGGAAGTTTACCTACCATTTAGAGGTCCTCAAAACTAGGCGTGAGCATTTAAAGAATATGTTAGGAGTACCAAATACTGGTCTCTGGCATTAGTGTTTCGTCCAAAAGTATGTTGTATTAGAGAAAAAAAAATTCGCGTCTGAAAGTCTGTTTTATTAGAGAAAGTAAAAAGTATTATTAGCCAGGATCGATGGCGCAGTGAATGCACCTGTTCTAATCGGATCACCGAAGTTAAGTAACATCCAGCTTCGTGATAATCGTGATGCTGGCACTCTGTCCCAACCCAGGCTGGATGAGGTTGTTTGGGTAGTAGCTTTGTTAATTTTCTGCGGATCACCGAAGTTAAGTAACGTCCAGCTTCGTGATAATCGTGATGCTGGCACTCCGTCCCAACCCAGGCTGGATGAGGTTGTTTGGGTAGTAGCTTTGTTAATTTTCTGTGTATCACCGAAGTTAAGTAACGTCCAGCTTCGTGATAATCGTGATGCTGGCACTCCGTCCCAACCCAGACTGGATGAGGTTGTTTGGGTAGTAGCTTTGTTAATTTTCTGCGGATCACCGAAGTTAAGTAACGTCCAGCTTCGTGATAATCGTGATGCTGGCACTCCGTCCCAACCCAGACTGGATGAGGTTGTTTGGGTAGTAGCTTTGTTAATTTTCTGCGGATCACCGAAGTTAAGTAACGTCCAGCTTCGTGATAATCGTGATGCTGGCACTACGTCCCAACCTAGGCTGGATGAGGTTGTTTGGGTAGTAGCTTTGTTAATTTTCTGTGTATCACCGAAGTTAAGTAACGTCCAGCTTCGTGATAATCGTGATGCTGGCACTCCGTCCCAACCCAGGCTGGATGAGGTTTTTTGGGTAGTAGCTTTGTTAATTTTCTGCGGATCACCGAAGTTAACACCTTGACTGCCACGTGTATCTCTAGCGATACACGGTGTACTGTGTTTACTGCCAGGTGTATCTCTAACGATACACCACTGTTTTTGAAGTTCACTGCCAGGTGTATCTCTAGCGATACACCATGATTTTTCATGACTTTCTAAGCAATATCCGTCATATTGTACCATTGGATTTTTTTTTTTAAATATGAAACACCCATGGCATAGAGCAGAAGCAATCTCTAATACTACTATGGCGTGGAACATAAACAACACAAAAATTTGTGGCAGTCAAGGTGTTAAGTAACGTCCAGCTTCGTGATAATCGTGATGCTGGCACTCCGTCCCAACCCAGGCTAGATGAGGTTGTTTGGGTAGTAGCTTTGTTAATTTTCTATGTATCATCGAAGTTAAGTAACGTCCTGCATCGTGATAATCGTGATGCTGGCACTCCGTTCCAACCCAGGCTGGATGAGGTTGTTTGGGTAGTAGCTTTGTTAATTTTCTGTGTATCACCGAAATCAAGTAACGTCCAGCTTCGTGATAATTGTGATAACTGGCACTCTGACCCAACTCAGGATGGGTGAGGTTATTGTGGCTAGCAGGTTTGTTAGTTTCCTGCGAATGGTAGTTAAAATCTCCGTCGTGATATGATCATCCACTTGAAAGCGACGTTAAACCAACAAAATTACAAGCTACGCAATGTCCAGCGAGGTGAAGACTTCGTCGAACCTTTTTTTTTATAATCAGTCACGAGGTCGTGTAACTGAGAGGTCCTTGATTCGCAACCGCATCATCACATTTTCTTTAATGTTTAAGAATATAATAATAACTCTTTATTGACAAAGGCGTGGTTATGGCCTGAGGCAATCTCTGCGATCAAACCCAGGTCTTTGTGAATGTAACCTCACCCAGCCTTATATTGAACAGTCTTAGGGCTCAGGTTGGACTTTCATTATAAAGATTTCTAGAGATTCTTTTGTTAAGGCTGTGTTAATTTACCTCAGACAGCCTTTCAGACACATTTTGGTGTCTGAAAGGCTGATCATCCAGTTACAAGCGACGTTAAACCAACACAAAAAATTACAAGCTAACCAACGTCCAGCGAGGTGAAGACTTCGAACCTTTTTTTATAGTCAGTCACTAAGTCGTTCGTGTACCTAACTGAGAGGTCCTTGATTCGATACCGCATCGTCAGATTTTCTTTAATATTTAAGGATATAATATCTCTTTATTGACAAGAATAATATTGACAAAGGCGTGGTTATGGCCTGAGGCAATCTCTGCGGTCTTTATGAATGTAACCTCACTCAGCCTTATATTGAACAGACATAGGGCTCAGGTTGGACTTTCATTATAGAGATTTCTAGAGATTCTGTGTTACTTAACCTCAGACAGCTTTTCGGACACCTTTTGGGTCCAATTTGAACAGAACTTGTTTCAGGATTTCCGGTTACATAAATTAATATGATTCGGCTATTATTATGATTATTTACTTCATATCATATGAGGGCCTTTTTTTTAACAATTACTATACAAAATTATTGGTACCCCTGGACATCCATCGAAGGGACATTCTATTGCTCCCAGTTGTACTTACACGGCTTGCGAGTGAGGTGTCAAGTACTTGAAGAGAAAAAATTATCTTTAGAATGCAAGTTTATTAGCCATAACCTCAGGCCAGTTTGATAATTAACCAAAGATAATGGCCGAGGTAAGCACAAGTAATTTTTATATCATTAAAAAAAAATAAAAAAAATATTCTGAACCCTGGCTTCGAACCTCGGCCTCACGTTTGGTAGGATCAAGGCTCAACCGCTGTGCTAACGTGTTACGTGAAATTTGGTCTCAGAAGAGCAACATATGAATGCAAACAGTACCCCTTCCTTGCCAATATACAGTGACTGTTGTCATAACAATAGGTAGCATGAAGTAATAATAAAAAGCACTAGTAGCAAACATACGGCAAATGGTTTTTTCACGATAACTCCGGTTCTGTTTGGTGTATTGTAAATATTTTTACATATTTAGAAAGCGCTAGTCAGCGCGCTTCTTTTGATTCCCAATTTAATATTTCGACAGCTTGTTTACAACCCTTAAAGTTATTTTTTCTAAAAATAAAAAATTAAACTCGAAAGCGCATTACTTTTGAGGTTTTTTGAGTATAAATCTCGATTTGTCGTGAGGACATATATTATACTTTATTATACATAATATTTAGAACCGCAATTTTATTGCAAATCTGAAACTGTGCCGATCGTAACGATTTGGGTAGTACTTTTTGAGCGAGGAGCCTTTTTACTGTTTTTGTACGGTCGAAACGTTGAAAATTGCCGTAACGAAAAATCTTTATTGACCCTACATTGACCGATTTAAGAAAAAAAAAGTTACTAATAATTCCAACTTTTAGAGACAAAGCTTTTAATATGCAACACATTAGGTCAAAAAGTCAAAAAGTAGGTCAAAATTAAATAAAAAAAATTGACCTATTTTTCATTTTTTTCAATCTTTCATTATTTTGACCTACTTGCCTTTTAAAAAAAAATCTGATATTTTAATGGCATAAAATAGAAGACATTTGTGTGGTTTTACAAAAAAAAATATCTTGTTACTATAAAGTTAACGTCCCCAAATAAGCCGGCAAAGACAGGTCTGACGCAACAATTTTAACCTAAATTGGCCTTAATAGTTTTTAGGCTTTAACTCGAGATTTGTCGCCTTAACCTATATTTAAACCTATGTCATTTTTGAATTCTCCAGGTCAATGCGCATCGATTAATATACATATAATAGGTCGAGTTTTGATAGAATTTTATACTCACCTGGGGAAAATTAAAAATTTCGGGAAAATTTTTAATCAATAAACAGGCCCCGCCCACATGGACTGGGTTATATATGAACCTTTTCTTTTGAAAAATTCTTGTAGCTGACAATTTTCCGGTTCGATCGATATGCAATATGCTCTGTTAACGTTTAGCCCCGGAAAACGGCCCGGAAAAATCACTAAACATTTTTAATTTTTCAAATAATTAAAAAAAATTCAAATGAATTAAATAAAAACATGGTTAACGATTAAAATTTTCAAAAAAAATTTGGCAAAAATGTCAGAGTCATCAGAGGCATGGCCGAAGTTGTGTACTGACGTAAAGACTTAAGACTTTCTGGTACGACGAATCGAAGTACAGGCAGTTCCTACAACATATTATATAACCTCACCCAGCCTTATTTATACACAGGCGTCTTTAAAATTTCTTTCTTCTATTGCTGTCTTGTTATAGTTCAATATAAGAAAAATATATGGGAACATTAAATGTGTATTTTTTCAACAAAAAAAACGTACTGATCGATATAATAGGTAAACATTGGTTAACCCGTTTATACACAGGCGTCTTTTCTTGGGTTAAAATTTCTTTATTTTATTGCTGTCTTGTTAAACTTCAAGATAGAAAAAATATATAAGAACATAAAATGTGTATTTATTGAAAACAAATTGAATTTATTCTCGGAAATTTTCTCAAAAAGGTACCATTAACGAGATTTGCCTAGTGAAATAGTCTAAATAACATATTTCCCCTTCAAGTAAGACCAGGTATGCAAAATTGTGTTGCAATCCATTCTTGAAGGCTTCTTTTGCAACCAGCAAGCTTCAGTTCAAAATTCAAAAAAATCTCTTCAAGAGTTAGAAAATGGCGACAATTATTCGTAAGTTTACACTTGACCTGATATTTTCAATATCTTCGAAAATTTCACAAACCTATCTCTTGAACGGTTTGTCCGATTTGAACAAACTAAACTGCTTTAGAAGTGTCTTGGCAAATACATGAATTTATATTGTCGCGTATTTTCTGCCAAATTAACCCAAGTGTCACTTTTTTGACAAAAACACTTTTGATGAACGTTTTGCTCAATATCTCAAGAACATTATTAACTAGAGTAATAAATTTTGTCTATGAGATTAGCAGGTATAAAACACAAATAAAAAATACGTACGGATCGAAATGATAGGTAAAAATTGGTTAACCCGTTTATACACAGGCGTCTCTTCTTGGGTTAAAATTTCTTTATTTTATTGCTGTCTTGTTATACTTCAAGATAAAAAAAATATATGAGAACACAAAATGTGTATTTTTTCAAAACAAATAAAAAATATTCTCTAAAATTTTCTAAAAAAATGTACCATTAACGAGATTTGCCTAGTGAAAGGGTCAAAATTACATATTGCCCCTTCAAGTATGACCAGGTATGCAAAATTGTATTACAATTCATTCCTGAAGGCTCCTATTGCCACCAGCAAGCTTCAGTTCAAAATTCAAAAAAATCTCTTCAAGAGTTAGAAAATGGCGACAATTATTTGTAAGTTTACACTTGACCTGATATTTTCAATATCTTCGAAAATTTCACAAACCTATCTCTTAAACGGTTTGTCCGATTTGAACAAACTAAACTGTTTTAGAAGTGTCTTGGCAAATACATGAAATTATATTATCGCGTATTTTCTGCCAAATTAACCCAAGTGTCACTTTTTTGACAAAAACACTTTTGATGAACGTTTTGCTCAATATCTCAAGAACATTATTAACTAGAGTAATAAATTTTGTATATGAGATTAGCAGGTATAAAACACAAATAAAAAATACGTACGGATCGAAATGATAGGTAAAAATTGGTTAACCCGTTTATACACAGGCGTCTCTTCTTGGGTTAAAATTTCTTTATTTTATTGCTGTCTTGTTATACTTCAAGATAGAAAAAATATATGAGAACACAAAATGTGTATTTTTTCAAAACAAATAAAAAATATTCTCTAAAATTTTCTAAAAAAATGTACCATTAACGAGATTTGCCTAGTGAAAGGGTCAAAATTACATATTGCCCCTTCAAGTATGACCAGGTATGCAAAATTGTATTACAATTCATTCCTGAAGGCTCCTATTGCCACCAGCAAGCTTCAGTTCAAAATTCAAAAAAATCTCTTCAAGAGTTAGAAAATGGCGACAATTATTTGTAAGTTTACACTTGACCTGATATTTTCAATATCTTCGAAAATTTCACAAACCTATCTCTTAAACGGTTTGTCCGATTTGAACAAACTAAACTGTTTTAGAAGTGTCTTGGCAAATACATGAAATTATATTATCGCGTATTTTCTGCCAAATTAACCCAAGTGTCACTTTTTTGACAAAAACACTTTTGATGAACGTTTTGCTCATTATCTCAAGAACATTATTAACTAGAGTAATAAATTTTGTATATGAGATTAGCAGGTATAAAACACAAATAAAAAATACGTACGGATCGAAATGATAGGTAAAAATTGGTTAACCCGTTTTATACACAGGCGTCTCTTCTTGGGTTAAAATTTCTTTATTTTATTGCTGTCTTGTTATATTTCAAGATAGAAAAAATATATGAGAACACAAAATGTGTATTTTTTCAAAACAAATAAAAAATATTCTCTAAAATTTTCTAAAAAAATGTACCATTAACGAGATTTGCCTAGTGAAAGGGTCAAAATTACATATTGCCCCTTCAAGTATGACCAGGTATGCAAAATTGTATTACAATTCATTCCTGAAGGCTCCTATTGCCACCAGCAAGCTTCAGTTCAAAATTCAAAAAAATCTCTTCAAGAGTTAGAAAATGGCGACAATTATTCGTAAGTTTACACTTGACCTGATATTTTCAATATCTTCGAAAATTTCACAAACCTATCTCTTGAACGGTTTGTCCGATTTGAACAAACTAAACTGCTTTAGAAGTGTCTTGGCAAATACATGAATTTATATTGTCGCGTATTTTCTGCCAAATTAACCCAAGTGTCACTTTTTTGACAAAAACACTTTTGATGAACGTTTTGCTCAACATCTCAAGAACATTATTAACTAGAGTAATAAATTTTGTCTATGAGATTAGCAGGTATAAAATATCTTCTCATCATGGCTACCTCCCACTAATATCTTCTCATCATGGCTACCTCCCACTAATATCTTCTCATCATTGCTATCTCCCACCAATATCTTCTCATCATGGCTACCTCCCACTATTATCTTCTCATCATGGCTACCTCCCACTAATATCTTCTCATCATGGCTACCTCCCACTAATATCTTCTCATCATGGCTACCTCCCACTAATATCTTCTCATCATGGCTACCTCCCACTAATATCTTCTCATCATGGCTACCTCCCCTAATATCTTCTCATCATGGCTACCTCCCACTAATATCTTCTCATCATGGATACCTCATAAAACTCCCAATAGACCCAATATTACATTCTGATTCTCATTATTGAGACCCAACCGTTATTCAACCAGCTTTATTTAAGAGTTCATCAAAGCAAACAAATCTTTAGGTAACAATCAGATTTCAAATGTTTCGGGCCATAATATTTTACCCTTTTCTTAGCCTAGCTCAACGTTGCTTAATATTCTATAAGCTTGTATGGAACATACTTTGAAAATTTACCGACCTCAGTAGCTTGATTGATAAGGCAGCGGACTTGTAACCTGGAGGTCGGTGGTTCAAGTCCCGGATTCAGCGTAGATTTAGTAAAGCGAGTTTGAGTAGTTGTGATATCACGAAAGTGATTAACACAAATATGATAACTTAAAACTTTTACTTTGAAAATTTCAGCTTGATTGGACAAAAATTGTAGCTTTTATCTCGATAAGCTTAACGTTACATAAAAAAAAGTGTCGACGCTCATACATTTTTTTATTTATATTTTCTAAACCTTTTAGCCAAAACCCCCAAAATCTACATCTTTTATGTCTGTTTTATGACGGTTTCCAAGTAAGATCCTTCTATCATCATTATTCATAGCAGGATATTACTATGTTATCATACTTGTGTTACACGATGTGACATCACAATTATTCAATCTAGCTTTACTAAATATTTGCTGAACTTGGGACTCGAACCACTGACCTCTTGTTGCAAGTCCGTCGCCTAATTGATTGAGCTACTAAAGTCGGTTTATTTCATGGGTGGGAAAGAGAAAAGGGGGCTTTGCTTTAGCCTCCCCTCCTAATCCTTAGATTTGTTTTCGCGCTAGAATCTTCGTCCGAAAGTCTGAAGAATTAGGTAAAAATAGCTTGAAACTTGATTTATCTGAATTCCCCATTAACCCTTACCGAAAAATTGGTCTCAAACCGACCTCAGTACCTTGATCGATAAGGCAGCGGACTTGTAACCTGGAGGTCGGTGGTTCAAGTCCCGGCTTCAGCGTAGATTTAGTAAAGCTAGTTTGAGTTGTTGTGATGTCACGAAAGTGATTAACACAAAAATGATAACTTTTTTAACTTAACATTGGTCTCAAAGACCGCAACAGATTTTTTCAACATAGCTTGTCTGTTCGGATAGCTCAGTCGTCAAGGCGTCTCTATCTGGTAATCCAGAGGTTCGAAACCCAGCTCGGACATGACAATTTGCTTTTGACCTAATGGGACTCATTAGTTCTATGGGGATAGTACCTATATTTAAAAAGGCGATACTATTATTCATTATTATACAAGGTTATTCAAAAGAGTATATTATAGACATAATTATCTTAATATATAAATGTCAAAGTCACTGACTGACTGACTGATCATCGCTCTACAGCCCAAACCGTAATACCTAGAGAGCTGAAATTTGGTAGGTAGCTTTGTCTTATAGTCTAGATGTGCAATAAGACGGGATTTTTCGAAACTCCCACTACAACACCTCCCATTGACGAAAAAGGATTTTTTGCTTTCACGGCCATGCCTCGGTCCGCAAAGCGGGCGACAGCCCGCTAGTATTATATAGAATATACCATCTGATTCAAAGTGTCCTATCGTGTGTCAAAAGTATGAAGAAGGCCGTGTCTCAGACCGATGATTCGAACTATGTACCTAATATAAAATAAACCGACCGAAAACAATACGTTCTATAAATCTATACCTACCTCGTAGGTGGTAGGTAATGGAAAGTATCAATCGGGTTAAATGCAAGCGCCAGTCTGCTATGAATTTCTCATTTCTCTTTTATTTGATTTGTACCTACTTGTTCATTGTCTAGGTTCTTCTGTGTTGTCAAAGTGAACTTATCAAGAATTAATTAAAGGTGAATTTTTATTTTCTAATTAAAAGATTAATAAAACACGTGATTTATCAGTTTGTACCTCTGTTTCATTGACATTTTTATAATATATTAACATTTTGTGTCATATTTTTAACATACTTTTAAATATTTTTTACTTCTGTGGCCATACTATCTGGAAAATACTTTTACCCACCAGCCTGTACCTGTAAGTGGTACTTGTATCATTGAACTACGACTGTCAATTCTCCGGACACAATGGTAAGATTATTTAATTATTCACATTAATTATAATTATTAATTATATTCCCCTTGCCTTTATACCATTTTAGCTTATGGTACTATTGGGGTCGGCATTTTTCAAGCTCATGGTTGAGGTTGGTAGGGTAGAGCACGTTTTTACTTTCCTTATCCTAATAGAATCACCCAAAATTTTAGATAGTCATTTTTCAGTGCCAAGATACGTTTTAGGGTCCCCAGAGCTTATAAGTTTCAGCCATTGCTCCGTGGGTGTGGGGGGTGTGTGTAAACTGGTTATCTCAAGAACGATATATACTAGAGACTTGAAGTTTGGTATGTAGACCTCATTTATCGAGAGGACACTTAAAAAAAAAGATGAGTGTTTATCAGCCTTTTTTATTTCGTAGCCGTGAAACAGGAGCTACTGTAGACGCTTGTGGTCTGTGTTGTAGCCTGCCTGAGAAGTGTCACAATACTTCCCATTTAGGTGCTGGGTCAACACGAGCGTACCGGAAGGTATCCCTTACAAACAATTGTAAACGAATTAAGAATACAAAGTTTTGTCGGCACGGGGAATCGAAACCGGGACCTTCCGCATGGCAAGCGGGTGCTTAACCACTGAGCTAATCGCGCGCTCAAACGATACAAAAGTTTTCCATAAAATCGGTGATGCCAATGGCGGCCATCTGGCAGCGTTTGGCGGTTCTGGCTGAACAATAAAAGATACTAAAAAATTATTAGAACAGTTTTTTCTTGCAATAAAAAAATAATAGGGGTCTACTCTGATATTTTTTTGATAACGAACTTTTCGCCCCAATTTACCCGTATTTTGGGGGGGGGGGACCCGCTTTGACTAATTTTTTTATTATTCATCTTAGATGAGGGTTGTGACATATCAAATCAAATGATTTTTAGATGCTGATTACGAAATTGGCATTAATTTTTTGCCATCTTAACAGATGAGTTATTAATGGCAGAATACGATTTATTTCGGGGGATAAGGAAACTTGTGTGGTTTTACACCAGATTTTTAACGGTTGGATGCTCTTCCTAACGCCAACGATTCAATTTTGTTTTCACGTCCTAATAAGGACGAAAACTCGATTGGGTAAGGCCGGAAATGCAAGCCTCACGTGTTTGGAATGAACGGAATTTTCTTACAAAAGTCTACTCCAACTGAAGATCGCGTTGATGGCGCGTTGAATGCAACGGTTCTTGTAGGATCACCGAAGTTAAGCAACGTCCAGCGAGGTGAAGACTTCGAGGTGCTGACATTCCGCCCTACCCAGGCTGGATGAGGTGGGTAGGAGGTTTGTGAGTTTCCTGCTAATGGAGGTTAACTACCCCGTCGTGATATGACCATGCAGTTGAAAGCGACGTTTAACCCAAATTAAAAAAAAAAATCACAGGCAGTAGTCACTACCGTTACGCCACGGAGGCTGGCAATTTCATCATTAACAATAAAGAGACATTAATAATCTTTAGTGTAGAGAGGGCTGGTAGTTTCTAGAGATGAGGTATTTGTCTCAGGCAAATCTTACTATCGACCACCTAAGCAAGTAAGCTTAGATCTTACTTGATAAAAGCACCAAATTTGGTACAGAATAGACTGATATAATATTAATAATAATAAATGTAGCATTTCGGTGGCTCTTTATGGAGCAGTTCAAATCTATTAAAACATAAAACACTTAGAACTTTTAACTTTTTTTTTAAACACTTTATTAGATATAAATGGACATGGACAGTACAAATAATTATTTTAAGAATGAAAAAAAAAAATGGAAACAATATATACAATAAAAATGAAAAAGAGTAGAAAAATATATAATAACATATGTTCTAACTAAAAGGCGGGGTTATTGCCTATGGCAATCTCTTCCACCCAACCTAAACTTTAAACATAAAACGCTTAAGAAATAAAGCATTATCTGATTCGACTCCACACGACTTTTCTCAACCCCGCAAGAGTAGTGGAATTCCTCGTGTGGTTAGGTATAATATGTAATATTATTTTTTTTTTTGGTTTTTTTGGCAGTGGACCAAAATTAGGGTCCATACAGCCACCGTTTTTTTTTTTTTTTTTTTTTTTAAGTGGGGTTTAACGTCGCTTTCAACTGCCATGGTCATATCACGACGGGGGTTTTACCCTCCATTCGCAGGAAACTCACAAACCTGCTACTCACATTGACCTCACCCAGCCTGAGTGGGGCCGGGAAAAGCCAGCGTCACGAGAATTAGAATTTGAATGGTCACCCATCCAAGTCTTAACCTCGCTGGATGTCACTTAACTTCGGTGTTCTGAAGGGAACCGGTGTATTCAACATGCCATCGACGCTGGCTACAGCCACCGTTTATTATAATAATGAGACATGTACAAACTTAAGAACAGTGTTTCACAGATATTAAAAAGGTAATCAATGGAAGAAAACAAGAATAGAATAAAATAATAGTAAAAGAAAAGGAATTAATTGAATTAAGAATGAAAAATACCTAACTAGTTTAGGGATAAAATACAATCGTAAAAAAAAATAATAATAATTTTTTATATCTTAATTGATAATATAGGCACCTAAGTATTGGGGTTAGGAAAGGGATTCGAACCCGTAGCTTGTGGTTTTATGCTTTCATGAAAATTATAATTATGGTTTCTGTAATATTAATTCAACTTCTAATGTGTTCAGGAGATTTAATTGAGAAGCGCAAAATATAAAATTAGCTAAAAAGTATATTTTCTGAGAATTTTTATGTCTTATGTTCACTTTTATGTTTTATGTCCTACACCTTAACAGATATCAAAAAAGTTCTTTGAGTTGATCTTATCCCTCCCTCCCTCATCAGGATGTAATTAATTCAATAATAACATTTTTAAGTTTGGTTTCTGAATTTTTTGATCCTCGAAAAAAAATTTACTTTATGACGTAAGAAATAAAGGCCTAGTTCCCGTAATATATTTATTGGATCCACTAGTGGAGGAAAATCTACTGGCTTGGCGCGGCGACTTGTGGACACAGAGTGTCCCACCAAAGTTGAACACCTCAAATTACTCGGCCCCTGAAAGAGTTTTTTTAAAGAAAACAAGGGTACGGTTTTTTTTGCAGTTTGACCTAATTATGCGTTTCAGTCATGATTTTTTTAATACAGAGTGGTTCAAAAGTCAGAAATTGAGGTGTCAACTTTTATTTTTAAATGGATCAACCTGAATTTTATTTGATTTAACTTATACTTACTTCAAAATGGTTCTTGAGTACCTACTTTTTTAAACTAAAATATTACATACAGGGAGGTTTTTTCTCGACCAATTTTTCTTCTTCTAAGTCTCGAATAATTCAAGTTCGTTTGATTTTTTCGATAACAAGATTAGATAGTGTTTTTGTAATGAAAACACGCAATTTCTTTTATACAGGGTGGTTTTCAAGTAAAATAATAACTTGATTTAAAAAAAAATATTACAGTTTATTTTTTTAATATTACAAATTAATAAATGATCTCCTCGCTTAATTTTACACATTTTTTGCTAGTCATATCGAAAAACAAAACTAAAGTGTTGTACAAGGTGAGACATATTTTTTTTGCAACACCCTGTATGTGGGCAGTCAAAGAGACGTAAAATTAAACAGGAAGACTAGAATTGCACAATATTGGTTACAACATCATAACTTTTTGATATCACTATAAATTGAAGTTTTTATTGCATTTTTAGTCTTTCTGTTTTATTTCACGTTTCTTTGACTGCCCACAGGTGTTGCAAAAAAAAATTATGTCTCACCCTGTACAACACTTTAGTTTTGTTTTTCGATATGACTAACAAAAAATGTGTAAAATTAAGCGAGGATTATTAATCCGTAATATTTTTTTGAATTAGTAATAGTCTGGCTGGGGAACTATAAACAGGGAGTAGACCAGTATTGGCTTGGTTCTGGGGACCCTTGTCAATTATTAGCCTCCTTGTAAAGACAGTGGTAGAAGTGCTGAGTCATTCCTCCACTGTCTGGCTACCATTGTTCACGATGAATTGAATTGAATACTTTTATTTATTTGTACAATAATGATATTACAAACAATACATCTCCTATAAGCTAAGTCTAACTTCTAACTTCTGACGCCACCCTACTAATATTTTTTTTTTTCTTAAACTCGGTTTAAAAAAAATCAAGTTATTATTTCACTTATGAACAACCCTGTGTAAATTTTTTTGATGCCAACTGAAATTGCGTGTTTTCGTTATACAAACACTATCTATTCTTGTTATTGAAAAAATCAAACGAACTTGAGTTATTCGAGATTTAGAAAAAAAATTGGTCGAAAAAAATCTTCTTGTATGTAATATTTTAGTTTAAAAAAGTACTCAGGAACCATTTAGAAGTAAAACTATCAAATAAAATTCAGGTCGATCCATTAAACCGCATAATTAGGACATGTACCCTTGAATTTTTATTTTTCAAAAACTCTTTCAGGGGCCGAGTAAATTGAGGTCTCTAGCTCTTACCGTTCTCGAGATATCTTGTTCACAGACAGACAGACGCACGGACCAATGGCCAAAAACAACCTTTTCTTGCTATCCTGAGGCTATAATTCTTCCAGGAATGTGAAAAACTGGCTAGGTCAAATTTTCGACGAACACAATACTTTCTTTATTATGGGATAAGGAAAGTAAAATCAGTACTTCTCAGAAATTTCTGGATAAGTAGAAAGGTACCTTTTTCTCGAGAAAAATAATGTCTTAACTAATTGTTTTCATTTCTTTGCTCTAGGCAAGTGCAAGATCTTCCAAGATATTGGAATTAGCAGTGGGCCCGCCGCCAACGAAAAGGAAACTATTCCAAGGTAAGATGCGATTAGTTTTGTGTTACAGTAGTTGGTTAGTAGGTAGCTTATTTCAATAAAATTTGGACAATAATAGATGCCGCGTTGCGGCCAGGCCTGCGGCGCGCGGTGGTGGGTTCATCGAGGCATGGCCAACTAGTATTGATATTTTAAAATTTACACAATAATACTGTCAAAGCCCTACTAATGTTTCAATACAATATTTTCATTATTGACCTCCATAATATACAGGGTGGGGCAAAAGTCTGGAAACCCCTGAATAACTTTCGAATGGCTTCTTCGGTAAAATTAAAATTTTGTACGGTAAACCGGGCTAATAAGACCTTCTTTTAGAGTGGGATCGATTTTTGTTACCGGGCCCCATGTCGGGGCCAGGGGGGCCAACTTCATTTTTTTAAATACAAGCCCCCACCTTGCGATACATTTTTGGAAAGGTCTTCAAATAAGAAATACATTGGTGCAAATTTTATTTTTTTTAATATTAACTGTTTGCAAATGGCGTCCAAATTTGTGTATGCAGTAAAGTCTGGAAACCCCTGAATATCTTTCGAAAGGGCTTTCTCAGTAAATTTAAATTGTGTAGGGTAACCCTTGGTAATTAGACCTTATATTAAAACGGGACCAATTTTTTTTACCGGCCCCCATGTCGGGGCAAGGGAGGCCAACTTTATTTAATAATATGAAGTTGGCCTCCATAATATACAGGAATATACATAATATTAATACGAAACCCCACCTTGCGATACATTTTTGGAAAGGTCTAATTACCCCGACTTACCGTGCACAGTTTTAAATTTACTGAGAAAGCCCTTTCAAAAGATATTCAGGAGTTTCCAGACTTTACTGCATACACAAAGTTGGACGCCATTTGCAAACAGTTAATATCAAAAAAATAAAATTTGCACCATTGTATTTCTTATTTGAAGACCTTTCCAAAAATGTATCGCAAGGTGGGGGTTCGTATTTAAAAAAATGAAGTTGGCCCCCCTGGCCCCGACATGGGGCCCGGTAACAAAAATCTACCCCACTCTAAAAGAAGGTCTTATTAGCCCGGTTTACCGTACAAAATTTTAATTTTACCGAAAAGCCATTCGAAAGTTTTTCAGGGGTTTCCAGACTTTTGCCCCACCCTGTATAATAAGATGTAAATATTGGCCGGCTGGAGCGTTACTCGTTACGAGCTTGATTGATAAGCACGTGACATGCGTACATGTATGTTAGGCTCAATTGCCAAAATCGCTCATTTAGAAAGAAAAAAAAAACTGTGCCCTAGGGTTCGATTCCTTTAAAAGCATTTATAGAATTAAAAAAAAAAAAAAAAACATTTTCTTTCTTCCTCGCAGTTTTATTTTCAATATCTATCTAGACATCCTTAGAAATAGAAAGCCATGTGATGTAACATCAGTTTATTTAATTTCCAGCACAGGTCGAGAAATTTGACCGTGTCCCTTAAAATAGCAATAATAGTAGTGTTAGCGTGATTTAGCGCGCTAGCCTTTGCGCGCACATACGCGTAGATTCCCGGATGGATAGGATTTTTTTGCTCTGTTCTTGGATGTTTGCTATTTACTCATTTCTCGTGGGTAGAAATTTAATGAGTAGCTCTTTTGATGTGAGCGGCAACCAGTGGCGGAAATCTAGACAAAAAAGCTACCCACTAAATTGTGATATACGCAATGAAAGTTGCAATTCCTGTCCGGTCGAGTCATGATGCAATGTTTAGGGTTTGTTTTATTGCTTAGAAATTAATAATTAATTTTTCATAAATTCATTCTTGCAGAGAATACTGAGCCGACATATGCTGAATTGCGACCACTTGGTGAACAAAATGAGATCGATTACCAAAATGAACAAATCTATGATCAAAATGAGCAATTTCAATACCCACTGGAACCAGTTGAAAATGAGCAAATGGTATTTTCTGATGAAATAAATGACCAAAGTCAACTTCACGTTTTAGATGAGCAAGATCAACCAGGTAAGAAGATTGTATGTGTTTATGTATGAATTTATGTATATTCTCAATAGGTACAAATTTAATGATCCACACCGTTAGCCCAAGAAACTTGAAATTTTGAACATACGTCCGTCTGAAAGAGGGAATTCTTCTATACTAGGTTATTATCTTTTAGGGTTAAGCTACACAGAGTGTGGACAAAAAAATGGATGGGTGTATAAAAAAATGGATCGACAATAATCACAAAAAATATTCACGGTTGTGTATGCGTGTGTGGCATAAACCCCCCCCCCCCCCCCAAAATAATTAGATATGTAAATTTTGTTCACATTTTCTGCTATTATTAACTTGCATACTGGACGATTTGGCTTTCGTTTGTCTGTGTGTCTGTCTGTTCCGCGATGACCCCCGACCGGATTCTACAAAATTAATGAAATTTTGTATCTATACATGTCCATTGGGGTCCTTGAATTTTACTTATTGTTTTGGGGACGAATCAGGCCACTTGGGGCTGAATGAGGGCCGTTTTGGTAAAAAATTGAAAATGATTTTTCTAATTTTATTTTATAAAGCAATGCTCTTAGAAATTTGTTGAGTCGTTAAAAATAATATTCGATTGTGGTAGTGAAATTTTGTGATCGTGAAAGTTAAGGGCCTCACTGTGGTACAAAATCAAAAAAGGGCCACAAAAAAAGGGACCGGTTGATATTTTTTTTTTATATTACAACACATCGAATATTAAATGAAAGGTCTCGATGTCCTCATGCTTGATATGACATTTGTAATTCGATTAGACAATCTGTGTGAGGTTTACAGAGGAAAGTACCTAATTAATTTGTTTATGTGGTTTTATCCACATCAAACGTCTGGTGAGGTCTTCAATCCTAAGAAGATGGACGGTCTCGGGATTGGGGTGCTCCTCTAGCCTCTCTTGATAACTCAAGGCAAATCTATTCATACAGTCTTTGACTGTCTCAATTTTCTGGTCACGATGTAGGTCATCAATTCAAATGTAACATGGAGCATTGACAAGTACTCCGTAGAACTTTATTTTGATTTTTATTTATGTAGTTTTAAGTACCTGTTTGTAAAGCAAGATCTTGTTTTCTATTAGTAGAGGTGAACCTCTACCGATAGGCCAGTGTAGTTTTCTGGAGTTTATGTTTAACTTGTGGGTTACACCCGCCGCTTCGCCAACCCATGAAACACAAAAACACAGACACCGTACGCACAAAACACACGGACACATCACTCACACACACACACACAAACCACACACACACACACACACACACACCACACACACACACACACACATCACACACACAGACGGACACACGGACCAATTACCGAAAACAACTTTTTTGGTATCGTGGGGGTTATGTTTGACCAGAAATGTAAAAATCTGGGTAGGTAAAATTTTCGACGAATACAATACTTTCCTTATTGTAGGATAAGGAAATTAAAAAAAATGAGAGATGACCTCAAGTAAAATTACCGAACGATTCTAAGACAAAATTCAAAACGGTCCTTAAGTTATGACCTTCCTCAAGTATTGCCTTGAGGAAGGGTCTGTTTTACAACCTAAATGACATTTTTTTTATCACTATCTACTCAAAGGAAGAAAGTTTTAAACAAGGGTTTGAGCTCCTCTCCTATCCTTAACACTTAGACGACCGGCATGGTTTTTCGTGAATTCTCTTGTGGGACCGGCGATAATACGGCTCTCCGACATTGTGTACCACCGATGGTACACCCGGTCCATTCCGTGCGAACGTGCGTGTACCACCGGTGGTACACCCGGTCGTCTAAGTGTTGAGGTCTTTTAGGGCGGAATTAATAGACAACATCAATAACTTAAGTCGTTGGTAAGTGTCGGTTTTCCCTATCTTACACAGTACGCAATCCGTGACTTAGCGCCACAGAGGTATTAAAAAAACGTCTATTAATTCTGCCCTTAGTGTGTTGTTTAGGAGACCACCATCCTTAGTGCCAAAAGCTAATACACCATTTTTTTTTGTTGTTTGGGTGGATATTTTGCTTTCGTTGCATTGGCTACGTTCATAAAGCTGTAAGCATATAATTATCAATAATATTTTTTTTCCTTCCGTAGGTCCTAAGAAAATCTACCAATCAAAGAAAAATTCGTACAAAGACAAGCAATATTATTGTATTATGTGTCAAACATGTGTACGACGCTTTTCAGAACATATCATTAGGAAACATCTTAATCATCCAGAAATGAAATCTGTTATCGAAGCTCCAAACAATTCGAAAGAAAAAAAGAAACTCATAAACGCTCTAAGGACCCGGGGCATTATGGCCTATAATATTAAGAATAGTTCAAATGGAGAAGAAAGCCAAATAATGGCGGCAAGAAGGACGAAAGAAAATAAAAAACCTTGCCTTGTGTGTGGAAATTTTTACTCAAAAACCAATATCTATAAACACAGGAAAAAGTGCCATCGGAACATGCTACCGACTACCCATAAGAGAGCTTTGCTCATGCACAGCTCATTCAAGCTTCATCCTTGGATGAAAGAATTCATTCTGCCCCTTGGTTATCAAGATGAAATATTAGATATCATTAAAAATGATAAGCTCATAATAGATCTTGGCAATGCACTGTGCCAAGAAAACATGTGCAAGAACTACACTAAGAACCACAACTCTATTAGAAGCAAGTTGCGTTCAGTTGCAACGGTTTTAAAGAAAATGAAAGAACTAGACAGAACCTTGACGACACTATCTTCAATTTTTACAGCACACAAGTACCCAATATTCATTAAAGCAGTAAAAAAAGTAGCAGGCTACAACAAAATACAAAATAAATTTAAATCTCCGTCTGTGGGTATTAATATCGGGTTCCCATTTAAAAAATGTGCGCATTTGTTAAAAATGAACGCTTTAGTCTCATTAGACCAAGATGTACTCAACAATGTCGCTGGTTGGCTTACGTTTTTTGAAAACAGTTTTCACAAAACGGTTGCCAAACCTGCAAAATCGCTGGCCAGAATGGCCAGACGGAATGTGAAAGATAGACTGCCATCAGCAAACGACCTATTTCAGCTGTCTTCTCACATAAAAAAAATATCAGAGAAGGCAGCTGAGGAGCTTAAAATTGAGTTTAACCATAAAGCATGGAAAAACTTAGCTGAGGCGACGCTCGTGCACCTCGTTCTTTTCAACAGGAAAAGAACAGGTGAAGTTGAGCGCCTGACTCTCAACGACTACGAAAGAAAAAGGAGTATTGACAAAAATCGGAGTACTTCGATCAACTCAACTTTGTCGATAAGTTCGTCGCTAATGAGCATGTGATCATTGGCGTAGAAGGTAAAAAAAACCAGGATGTTTACCTTCTCGCCAATCGAGATCACGTAACATTTTGTGACTTGCTCATTCAATACAGATCAGATGCCGGAATTAATCAATGTAATAAATATGTCTTTGGAGTTAAAGAGAATGGCACTCTTTCTGCCTATCACGCCATGAAAAAAATGGCTGAAAAGAGTGGGATTGAAAACCATCACCTCATAAGGTCAACGCTTTTGCGAAAACACGTGGCCACCCTAGTCCAACTCATGAACTTTTCAAGGGGCGACATCTCAAACCTTGCAAAGTTCATGGGACACTCCGTCAATATCCATGAAGAGTTTTATGAAAAATCCCATGAAATAATATTATTGTGTAAGTTATCGAAACTTCTAGTGGCCATGGACTCAAATGACTTTGACAAATTCAAAGGAAAATCTTTAGATGAAATTACATATGAAATTAGGCCTGAAGATCAAGTTGAAGAAAGTAATGAAATGGACGAAGAAGTTAGTGATGAAATGGGTGCAGAAGACGGTGATGACGGTGAAGAAGAAGACGGCGAAGACGGAGATGAAGAAGACGAGAATGGCGGGGATGAAGAAGACTGTGATGGCATGAGTGGAACAGTAAATAATGTAGAAGATAATACTGAACAAGACCATGATGAAGATACTAGCACAGAAAGACAAAACACACAATGGAGTACTCCAAAGTCAAAGAAAGGTTAGAAAAATTCAAATATTTAGTAATAGTGAAATGAAGAATAAAATTTTCAAAGAACTCAGAGAGTATAAAAAATAAATTTGTCTATTTGTGTTATTTGTATGATTTTATTTGTGGTGAAGCACAAGGCCTCTTCACAATTTTTGTGGGTAGCGCAGCATTACTAAGAGCCTCCTGTACTTTTCGTATTCTATTACATTAATTTCTTTTTACTCTAAGTAATGCCGTCACTGGTCGTTACTCATACAAGTAACTACTCATTTTTCCTCGCGAGGTATGAGTGGACCCCGAACATCCAAGTACAGAGCAAAAAAATTCCTACCCCGCTGGGAATCGAACCCAGGTCACCATGCGTGCAATGCCTAGCGCGCTAACTATTACGGTGACTATTTGTGTTATTTATGATCCAATACCTGAAATCTCTTAAACTCTACAACATGATCTAAAATTAGGGAATCGGCGCGAACGACCTGTCTCTCGACAAGGTTAAAGAGCTTAGAAAGGAAGAAAAAAAAAAAAAAAAAAAAAAAAATCCCATGATTTTTTCCTTACTTTTGAAGAAAAATATATTTTGGAACTGTTGCTTATCTATGATTAATAGATGTCAATCCCAATATTTTTTATATATATATTCAACCGTCTTCCCAAAAACGCCATTGGCGGATTATTTGGCGGTTTATATCAGATTTTAGCGTTTTTGGCAAAACGATTGAATATATCAAAGAATGCATGGGGATCAATCTACCTCCCATTAACCATTTTATCTAACGTTATTTATTTGTTTTTGTGGAGTTTTGATAATTATTTTATCTTTTCCAGGTTCAAAGACTAAACTTAATCGAACGCCGCCGGGACACCTCACGAAAACGGGGAGGTATGACAAAGAAGAGCTGAAAGCTATAAATCAAGCTTTCAAGCATAACTTTGAAGTAACATTGAAAGGACCGGGTTGGGGAGCCATCAAGCAAGCCCGAGAGAAATATAAAGCTCTGCATGGTCGGACTACGGGACAACTTTATGGAGCGGTTCACAGCCGCATAAAAAAGTTAAAGATGAAAATGAGAAGACGTAAGAGAGGTAAGAAAAAATCTTGCGAGATATTGCCTTTCACCTTGATAAATAATCTTAATGGATCAGTGACAATGACAGGTTCTAACCCAGGTGATGCTGGCTATAGATAGACCATTTCAGGCTAGATGAGTAGCTCGTATGTGAGTCTCTAGCTAATGAATAGTAATATCTCGAATCACCTATACAAGTTGTCTCATTTTAAGCTAACCAGCGTGATTATTCGGCCCCTGTTTGAAATACGTAAAATCTATTCCGAGATAATTTTCATAGCTCTAAAGGGGACATGTTTTTTTTGGAGAGTAATAATAATAATAATATCGCCTTATTTATACTGCCCGATTAGGACTATTAAAGTCCCATTATTCCAGCAGTAAGCCCAAGACATATTATTATGTGGTAAAAATCCCAAATGGGAGGATAACTTATCATGTCCCGGCTGGGTTTCGAACCCATGAACTCTGGAATCTTTGGATTCGTAGAGTGCCGCCTTTACCACTGAGCTACCGGGACAGATTTATTTTATAGGTAGGTAAATTTTATAAGCAATTGAAAATAATGTGTGGGGCTAATTAGCAGAAACCTGTGTGCAATACCCACTAAAATCCTCCTCTCCACTTCCTATAAGTACTGTACCCGGAACAGTGTAAAATACATTACTTCAGGTATAAAAGAGGACTTGTTATTGTGACCTTTGCAGATCTGTGAAGTTTGTACTTCAAGGTTATTTCAACTAAGCTTCAAAATCTTAAATGGATCGACCTGAATTTATTGGGGCAGCATCGAACTCCACCAAAAACTCCACCGAAAGAGGGACAGGGTCAAAGTGTCTAATACGAACTCTACCTTTTTTTATTATACCTACTCCATTGATTTTGAATCAGGTAAAATCTTTTTTGAAATCGGTGGAGTGCGACATGCGAAAATGTTCATTTAGGTGGAGTTCGAGTATGCAAAGGTCAATTAGGTGGAGTTCGTAATCGCCCATTTATTGCATATTCAGATTTGCTTTGAAAATTCAACTTCATGAAAATATTTACATCAAAATTTCATTTTACTTTTACTCTGGGGTTTTTTTTTAATTGATTGCATCATTATTTCAGACATAAATTTCAACATTCACCTTAAATATCTATCTTTATTATTTTGATGTTTTCTCATTCAGAATGAAAGTCCTTTACTCTGAAATGTCACATGTGCAAGTTTGATTTGAAAAAAGAAAAAATTGATTTCATGTTAAATGAAGGAAACTTCCATGAAATGAAGTCAAATTTCCATGAATAATCTGAATATGCAATTAAATTCAGGTCGATCTATTTAAGATTTTAGAGTTGGCCTTGAAATAACCTTGATCTGCAAAGGTCATTTTTATAAAAAAGATCTCGTAATAGATTTTTTGTATTTCCAACAGGGGCCGAGTAATCGCGCTGGTTTGCTTGAAATGCCCTGTATACAGGGTGTCTCATTTTTGTATATGTAAATGTGTAAGAGACGTTAAGGGTTTTACGAGTTGGTAAACCTGGCCGCAGATACATAATTTCTTAAAAACATTGTACTGATACTCAATAATGCTTTCATTCCAGGACAAGCAGAAGAGGAGGAGGAGGAGGAGGAGGAGGAGGAGGAGGACGAGGAAGAAGATGAGGAGTCGGACTAGTAGAGGAGATTTTTGTATTTATAATAAAATGATTGTGATATTTTTTTAAATTTATTTTAAGTTTTTTTTGTTTAATGAACTTATATCTTTTGTTTAATGTCTTACGTCATCAATAATTTTCAATCACTTTTTTAGAACGTGAAATATCCAACAAATTATGTCTTCAAACATGTTTGTATGTCTCGCCATTGAGAGCTTCCAAGAAAAGGTCATTTTCTAGTTTCGCTTAGAAAATGCTAAAAAAGTAATATGTACCTACTTGATTTTTTTTTTTTTTTTTTAATGAACTTACATATTTTGTCTAATGTCTTACGTCATCAATAATGTTCAATCGCTTTTTTAGAACGTGAAATATCCAACAAATTATGTCTTCAAACATGTTTGTATGTCTCGCCATTGAGAGCTTCCAAGAAAAGGTCATTTTTCTAGTTTCGCTGATAAAATGTTAAAAAAGTCATATTTGATTTATTTTTTTGTTTAATTTTACATTATTTTATTTGTTAAACCTCAATTGTGATAAAATAGTATGATTTCATCATTATGGTCTTCATGATTCCTATTTACCTATAATCAACAACTTTGGTAGGCAAGGATACTTTCCCACTGGATGTCAAAATATGAGGAAATGAACATATTTGCTTGTTATACCTACACAAATTATGACTATATTTTTCTCTTATGACTACTGATGAAATTTATATAACCACCCCATTTTATGATTATCAAAAATTATGTATACAAAAAAATTCAGTACCTATTTGGCCTTTTTATACTTATCCTGATACCTAATATGAGCACTTCTGCCTTGTGTTCAGGAATGGGTAACTTGAACCCAGCCGATATTTGAGTAAGTATTTTCAAAAATATATTTGAAAAGAAAAAGAAATAATTTTTTGAATTTTTTAAAACTAGTGTGACGCCAAACGACTTTGCTTATATGGTAAAAGTAAGATAAAATGGTAAAAGTAAGATAAAAATTTGAATTCACCATAAAAACGTTGGAGTCACAACCCCCATCAATGTTGAAGAGTGAAAAAGTAAAAGTAACACCCCTATTATTTTTATTCCAAGAAAATGTTGTTCTCATTTTTTTGTTGTATCTTTAACCAACCCCATGATGTGGCTCTTGCGACCACTTTTTGAAGCCGTGCGGCGTAAATTGGGGCCGAGGTCCAAAAAGTTCAAGATATCGAAAAAATGATCGGAGGAGACTCTTATTATTTTTTATTGTAAGAAAAAGTTATTCTTGTAAATTTTTCGTATTTTTTATCGTTTAGCCAGAATCACCATATTCCGCCATCGTGGCGGCACCGACTTCATCGGTTGGGCCAAAATGTCATTAAAAAAGATTGTTTTATCTGTGAAGGGATAAAAAAAATCCATCACTTGCCCATTAGAAAAATATGAATCAGGTATTTTTTTATTCAGTGTGGATCACAAGTTAGTACCTTCTTTGAACTTGTAATTTTTTTAGATTTTTTTATTTTAATTTAGATCAATTGGTGGCCCTGAAAAGGACCATGGTTATAGTAGGGTTAGGTAAAATACATTGAAGGCCATGCCTCGTGTTGATAGAAGGGTTAGGTAAAATACATTGAAGACCATTCCTCGGGTTTATTGTAGGGTTAAGTAAAATACAATGAAGGCCATACTTTCAGATTATAGTATTGTTAGGTAAAATACACTGAAGGTAAAATACAAAAAAAATGTTAGGTAAAATACACTGTCTTGGGTTTTAGTAGGGTATAATAATAATTCCGTGTCCGTGAGATTCGGTTTGTAGTCACCGTGGTAGGGTGAATTAGCGCGCTAGGACTTGTACGCACGGTGACCTGGGTTCGATTCCCAGCGTGCAGGAATTTTTTCTGCTCTGTACTTGGGATGTTCGGAGTCCACTCATACCTCGTAATGAAAAATGAGTAGTTACTTGTATGAGTAACGACCAGTGACGGCATTACTTAGAGTAAAAAGAAATTAATGTAACAGAATAATTCGAAAAGTAAAGGAGGCTATTAGTAATGCTGCGCTACCCACAAAAATTGTGAAGAGGCCTTGTGCGTCACCACAAATAAAACCTCATTGAAAGGCATGCCTCGGGTTTATAGTAGGGTTAGGGAAAATACATTGAAGGCCATGCCTCGGGTTTATAGTAGGGTTAGGGAAAATACATTGAAGGCCATGCCTCGGGTTTATAGTAGGCTTAGGGAAAATACATTGAAGGCCATGCTTCGGGTTTATAGTAGGGTTAGGTAAAATGCATTGAAGGTCATACCTCGGGTTTATAGTAGGCTTAGGGAAAGTACACTGAAGGCCATGCCTCGGGTTTATAGTAGGTAAAATACATTGAAGGCCATGCCTCGAGTTTATAGTAGAAATTCCCTTACATAAGTCAGACATGACTTTTTTTGTTCTCTTACGGATGTTGGGTATTAAAATGATGAATTTAAGTTAGAACGTGTTATTGGGCATTATAATTACCACCCAATAATAACTTCTGATCATGACTACCTCCCAATGATACCTTCTGATCATGGCTACCTCCCAATAATACCTTCTGATCATGGCTACCTCCCAATAATATCTTCTGATTATGGGTACCTCATAAAACTCCCAATAGTCCCAATATTTATACGTACATTCTGATTCTCATTATTGACTATAATGTGTACCAAAATATCGGACCGTTATTCAACGAGCTACCATACTTTGAACTGACCAAAAAACTTTGAGAAACACTGACAAATTCGTCCGAAAGTCTGAAAATAACACTACCAAATTGCGTCCGAAAGTCTGGAAATAGCACTAATTTAGCAGGCGTTCCGACGCGGCCGAAAGTCTAATGTATTCGTCCGAAAGCCTGTAGAATCAGATTTAAATGCGTCCGAAAGTCTGGAATTACGTATGTAAAAAAAATATATATAGACATGAAATATAAAGCAGAGTTATTTAACTCACACATCCTACCAGCCATTTCATATGCCAGTGAGACATGGAGTACGACCAAACAAGAAGAAGAAGAAGGTCTCAGAGTGACACAAAGAGCGATAGAGAGGAGAATGTGTAACATCAGTTTAAAAGAACATATAAGAAATATAGAAATAAGATCAAGAACCAAAGTAAAAGATGTTGTAGAACAAGTTTATGAAAGTAAAAGAAGATGGGCAGGACATTTGGCCAGACGGGAGGATAATAGATGGTCGAGAAGAGTGACGGAATGGTACCCTAGAGACAGGAAGAGAGGAAGAGGAAAACCAGCAACAAGATGGGTAGACCCGATAAGAAAATTAGAAGGAAACCTATGGATGAGAAAAGCACAAGATAGAGAGGGTTGGCGACTTTGCGATCTGCAACACTGGAGGAACACTTCAAATGTTGATATCGCGGATCCATCAAGGTGATCAAGGTGAAGAATAATAAGTAGAATATGTTTTATTTTATCACATAATGTATGTGTACAGTGGTACCCAAGAAAAGCCTTGTGAGGCAAATAGTAACGTGTCAGTCTTTTATAACCTATTCATATTCTGTTGAAGACACCATCAAATTGATAAATCTTATTTTAGGATTGATCTTTTTGACTTTTATTATATATATTTTAACATCTAGGTACATAATTCCTTTAAATTTGTTTGTCATGAAGGCATAGCTTTCTCAGTGGGTTTAGTTTTTCAAACACATTTTTTCTCTCTAATATTTACATGAAAGCATAGGCATCAGGGGAAAAAAGAACAGAGTCCAAAATTTTGAAAAATGATTTTATTGCGTCATTTTACTGCGCATAGGAAGTAGTTTCTATAGGTAAGACCAAACATGCGATAAGAGATTAGAGTCTCGAGTTATTTGGTTTTTTTAAATGTGTACAGTGTACACAGGGGAAAAACGAACGGAGTCCAGTTGAAACAGGGAAAAAATGAACATAGTCCAGGTCAAGATTAGAATATGAGCAGGTTAATTACTAAAACTGATTATGTTTAGTATTGTGTCGCCATTGTTGTGAACGTTTTGAGTAATTTACGTGTTTGATAATCATATTTTTTTTTTCAGTTTTTTGTTAGTTAAATTTTAATGAGAATAGGTAAATCTAGGGTAGGATTGATTTTAATAGAGTTATTATTCTATTACAATCTCACCCTAGATTTGTGGTGATGATTTCACAAGAGCTTCAGAAGGAAAGGCCACCAAGAAAAGGAAATCTTTTGGACGAATCGAAGATGCTGCAAAGAAGCTACGAGCTACAACTTTTGAAACTGGTCCAGCTTGTGGTTGCAAGAGATACCATTGCTTTGAAGTGATTTCTGAAAGTGAAAGAACTTTGATCAAGAATTTCAATGGCCTGGGAGAAAGGAAAAAAAATGTGTAAGACGTAGAATGTATAATTATCACACAGTAAAATATTTGATTGATTGAAGGAGAAGACCACGGAAACCAGAGGAAGAAGCTGCATTGAACGATAGCTCGTATTCCTACAGAATTAGAGTTCTCAGAGAAACTGGTACAGAGGAAGTTCAAGTATGTTTTCAAGCATTTCTTTCTCTTCATGGTATTAAGCCACGTCGTCTGAACACTATTAAACAGTCCTTGAAGTTGACTGGCAGAGCTCCCGTGGATGGACGTGGTAAGCATTTCAATAGACCCCATAAACTTTCTGCTGAAAAACATGATCTTATTATGAAGTTCTTTGGTTCTTTGAAGGGTCGTAAAGCACATTACAGCTTAAAAGACTCCAAAAGGGTTTATTTGCTTGAGCATTTGAATATTAAAAAAATATTGGAGTTATTCTTGACTAAACATCCCAATATTGAGATTTCTTATGAAAATTTCCGTTCAATTTTTGTAACTGAGTTCAACATAGGATTTGGTTACCCCAGAACGGACACATGCTGTTATTGTGATGAACAAAAAGCAAAAATTACTGACTTAGATAGAAGAATTTCCTAAGTCAATAATAATCCTGCAGCCTTAGAAAATCTGCAACAGGAACGTCAAGCATCAGAAAAAGAAAGACTCTTCATCTAAAAAAAGCTGATTGGTTTTATATCAATAAAAGACAAGCGAAAGAAGAAGACCTTCAACAAAAGTAGAAGCCATTGCTATTGAATATAGAAGAAATCTTTCTGCACTCAATCTAACTACTAGGCAAGTTTACTTCAGCAGACAACTTTCCTTCTATATTTTCAACTTTAAAATCGCTCTCCTGAATTTTTTTCATTTGTGACTCTGTTCTTTTTTCTCCTGATGCCTTCATACGTATGAAAAAACACTTTTAACGTGATGTTTCCCGTGAGCAAAAGAAAGGGTCACAAGTCATAGTTCTTGAACAGTAAAACCTATAGATCTAAAATTTTGATATGTGATCTCTATCATTTATGCAACGACGCGAAAAACAATTTGAGAACGATCCGACCTCGAGGGCCATTGCATAATTGCAACATGCCTAATTATGTTTTGTCAAATCAAAAGTTATTTTTTCCATCCTCGACCATTCACTTATTAATGGTCGCTTGTAGGAATGTACGCTGCCTTTCACTCCTCCCTCATTGAACTCTTTGGTTCGGAACTGATAAAACGATTTGCTACAACGATTCCGCGGATAGTACAGTAGTTTTTCTAGAGTGTATTCGTAAGTGATTAGAGAATAGATAGATAAGCGTGCGTGATAGTAGAACTGTTATAAGACATTTTGTACTTTTCGAGATTTTATAATTTTTCATAATAAACTTACTTTTTATTTTAATTATTTAATACTAAACTCAAGTGCGTTTTAAACTTTGAGATAACAGAATTTGATGATTTGGCGTATGTGATTTTTCTTCAGTTTTGAACGAATGATGGATTCGAACGAACGAACGATCCCAGCACCTAAATAGGAAGTATTGTGTCACTTCTTGCCCATCAGAGGGGAGGCATACTACGGGATGGGCAGGCTGCAACACAGACCACAAGCGTCTAAAGTAGCTCCTGTTTCATGGCTACGAAATAAAAAAGCTGTGAAACACTCATCTTTAAAAAAAAAAAAAAAAAAACAAACAAAAAAAAAAAAAAAACGACGTAAGCTCACTTACGTCACTTTCTGAAGTTTTTTTTTTTTGTTACGTTTTACTTCAAATATCACAAGAAAATGGCGTAAGTGATTTTTTTTTGTTACTGACATTTTTTTTTATTTAATTATTTTCTTTCAGGTACCATGCTGAAGACAAAAAATCAAACAAAAATGAAAAATATAACTCTTGTAAACTTTAATTCCCGTCTTGATATCACCAATGCAGTGGAAAAAGACGTTAAACCCTAATTACAAAGCTTTATTTCCTTAATTTTAAAATTAATAATTTAAAAAATGACAATCCTTGAGGTTTTCTCTTTTTTCATTGAGAAAAGAAGGCCTCAGTGAAGATAGACATACAGGGTGATTCAAAAAGTTTTTTGAATCACCTTGTATTTATGTCTAATGACCAAATTATTATGTCTTATTTCTCATTATTCAGAGTAGATAACTATGGATAAAAAAAGAAACTGTAGTGGGAAAGTTCTCTCTAAAGCAGAGATTGCAAAATTCTTTGCAGATGAAAGTGACTTTGAAGCAGTGTTCTTACGGCACTAAAAAAAAAATCCCAGACAAAGCCTTAAAAAATCCCTCAATCGGCTCCTTATGTCCCTTAAAAAATCCCTCAAAATAAAGCCATGAGTGAACCCCATATCCGAAAATAAATTTACAAAAAAGGCAACAATGGAAACACCAGTGGCGTAGTTCAATCAATTTTTGGCGGCGCTGAGAATTTCTTATACAATATTTAAAAATGTATTCAGCTGTGCTGTTGGAAAGTTTTACAATATCAATCAGGTCAAGAGTTGCTTCTCTTCTAGTGAGAAAAAAGTCACAACAATAGCCCTTTGAGTTTTAGTAGCAATGTCGGTTGTTTCATCAATAAACAAGGAAAAGGACACTTTCTCTAGCGTTTTACGAAGGCTCTCATTGAAAAAAGAACGCAAGCCTTGTCTGATAATATTTGTAGTTTTCAATGGTTTCAGTGTCACTTGCTGTACAACCTCTTTCTCAGGTAAACTTTTACAAAAATCTCCAAGTTTATCAACAAATGATAGTAGCAAATCATTTTCAACAATAAACGAACAGAATGCTTTTTCTAAATTCATGACTTTCTTATTCATGGATACAAATGATGATACACTTGGTTGTTGCTGAACAGACTTTGAGTTCCGCAAATGAAATTGTGTCTTACTGTGCTTCTGCATTTCTGATTTGCCTCCCTTAATCACAGTTGAACAAAACATGCATTTAGCAATTCCATTATCAACTTTTAACCAATCTTTGAATTCCTCGCACATCAACATACTTTTATTTACCCTCTTTACATACTTTTTCTTCACCCTCTTTGCTGGATTTGATGACTTCTGTTCTGATGAGGAGCTAAAGTTGGATTCTTCTGATTCGCTCATTTTACTTACTATTTATATTTTAGCTTTACGTACGTGTATGTGTTGTATTACAATATTAACGCAAACTCACTCTTTTTACAATTTATAATCATTTTAATATTAATTTTTACTTTACAATTACAAATTAACAAAATAATTTTAAACTTTTGAAATTTGCGCGGTACGCGCTTTAGTAAGAACACAGGTATGAAGTTAGCAACATCAACTCAGAGAGCAGCAACCTACCGGCCGCGCTCACATGATGACAATTTAGTGAATTTAGGCTCTTTTATAACTTTCATTGCTTCAAGTTATGCTAAAAATTTAAATCTGATGAGCAACGGTAATAAGCACTAAGTTACTAGGTATCGAAATTTTCTTTTAAACGTATCCAAAAATCCCTTGAAAATCGCTAACATGTACAAAAATCCCTTAAATTCCCTTAATCCCTTTTTATCCCAGACCACCCCCAAAAATCCCTTTTTCGGGATAAAAATCCCTTAAGTAAGAACACTGCTTTGAAGATGTAGATTGTAGACGATCCTGACACGGACCCCGACTATTCTCCTACTAAAACTGGAAAACGAGTGTTTGCACTTCCAGCAAACCATGGCAGTTCTTTAGACATGCTGACAGCCGACCATTCAGCATCAGCCACTCCTTTGGACGAGCCCATGCGTGGTTCTTCAGCCGAGAGACCTGAAAACTTTTTGATAGATGGTGCAGCACAAGAAGGTCCGACAAGGAAAACAAAGATATCAAACAGTTTCAAAGAGAGAAGAAAAAAGCAAGAAACTCAGGACAAGACTATACTCGGCATAAGTCTTGCAACCTTGTTCCTCCACGAGAGATCAAAAAAAGATGCAATGGAGCAGCATGTAGGAGGGCAAATAAAAAGTGTTCAGAATTTACGAATTCAAAGAGAAAAAAAAAGAGCTGTTTGATGCGTTTTACAGTCTGGCAGAACTGAGTAAGCAACGGGAATACGTTGCCAGATATTCAAAAAGAGAAGAGAAAAAGAGATGCATGACAGCGAATCCTAACTCTAGAAGGCAGCAAACAATTTACTACTTCCTGCCTTTGGATGGAAATACTACTCCAGTCTGCAAGACTTTCTTTTTGAACACTCTTAACGTGTCGGAGAGGTTTGTGAGGACAACACTGGACAACACTTTTTTTTTTTTTAATCTTGAGTCTCATAATGCGGTGCGAAATGAACATGATAGGATTTTAGACCTAGTATTATTCAAAAAACATAATAACCCTAATGTAAAGAGAGGTTTATTCATAGATGTGCGAAGAGGGGAACCGATTGTGAATGAGGTGCCAGACCATCCAGCATTGGAAATCAACTCTTATTTTTAAAAAAATAAGCCAAATTATAAACAATTAAATTATAAACAGGAGATCCCTAGACCATCCAACTCCAACAGTCCGCAAAATGACGCATTTCTTTGCAAATAAAAATTTCCACTACAAAAAAGTCAATTTTAACTTATTGGCGGAATGCCCCTATGGATATCTGGTAAACTTTGACCTCTACCAGGGTACGGAGCCTCGACAGAGACTTTCAGTAGAACAACTGGTTGGAAAATGTGCAGCTCCACTGATTTACATGATTGAAGATCTGCGTCTAATGAATAAGGACATTCCTTATAACCTCTTCTTTGACAACTTGTTCACATCACTGAACGTACTGCACCTATTGAAGATGAACAACTACAGGTACAATTAGGAAGAACCGAGTTCCGAAAGACTGTCCTGTATCATACAAGAAAACCCTCTCGAAGCAGAAAAGAGGATACACTCAGAGAGCCCTTGAGACAAATTCTGGAGTACTCATAGCAACTTGGGTTGATAACAATGTCGTTGAAGTAGCAAGTAACAAGTATGGTGAAAATCCAGCCACCGGCGTGGACCGTTTCTCTCGCACTGAAAGGAGGATCATGAAAGTTACCAGACCCAACTTGATTGGACAGTACAATCGCAACATGGGTGGCACTGATCTTATGGATGAAAATATCAACCGATACTGGGTATCCATCAGAAGTAAGAAGTGGTGGTGGTCAATATTCACTTGGGTCTTGGATGCATCTATCCAAAATGCCTGGATTCTCTACAAACGTCAGGTGAATGCAAGTTGCACTCAATTACAATTCAGAAGGGAAATCGTGCAACACTATCTGGCACGGTATAGAAATGAGGCAAGATACATTCGCCCCCTCCGCGTAGCAAGTGCGTCTCTGGAGACTCGATTTGATGGTGTAGGCCACTGGATTAAGTTTATACCTGACAACAAGCGAAGAGTGTGTGCTGGACAGTATTGTGAGACAAGGGTCAGGACAATGTGCATCAAGTGTGATCGTGGTTGCTGCATACATTGTTATCAAGCATACCACACTCGACCGTGAAATGCCATTACATATAACATTCTTCAAAACCTTCCATTCTTGGTTCTTGTATGTTGAACTACGTCCTGACAAATTTCCATAAACTAGGACCATCAGAAGAACGCATACTGATTATATGGTCAGACAGATGTGTAGGTCAGAACAATAATAAGACTATATTATCTCTGCTCATGTCATTCATTCATAATGGATATTTCACTACAGTTCACCAAAAATTTCTCATTAGCGGACATAGCTTCCTTCCCTGCGATAGGGATTTTGCCCTCATAGAAAGGCAGAAAAAATTTACCAAGTTGATTGTTCCTTCTGATATTAAATACATGCTTGGAGCAGCAAACACCAAAAGTCCGTTCCTGATAACTGAGATGGGACAGGAGGATTTTAAGAATTTGGATATAATCACTTCTACCCTTTTCATTGAGAACAAGAAATTTCAAATCACAAAATACGTATGGTACAAGTTATGCAAAGATGATCCGAGTAGTGTATTCGCAAGAGAATCACACAACACAATGCGGTCCTGGAATGTCTTCCAAGTCTTCAAGCCAAAGATGGACCTACCCTTCACAAGACTTCCAAAACTGTACAATACTTTAATTCCGGTTGAACCAGAAAAGAAGAAAAAATTGGACAGTGCTGCCTTACAGTGCCCATGTGGCATTCTACCAGAAATTACCTTGAACAGCAAACTGGTGAGTTTTTAAAATACAATATTATAATTTTTTACCTACTTAGTTCCCTATATTTTGCACAAAAATTAAATAAGAATAATTAAAGGTTTGGTGTAGAAGGGCCTATGTGTAAAAAA
The DNA here is from genome assembly GCA_024516035.1 of Bactericera cockerelli. NCBI lineage: Eukaryota > Metazoa > Arthropoda > Insecta > Hemiptera > Triozidae > Bactericera > Bactericera cockerelli. The sequence goes on from JAMCCL010000077.1 coordinate 84,524, forward strand.
CTTAATTATGAGGGTGAATTTTTAAGTCATTTCATTAAAACCACTCTCCTGAAAAGTTGCAAAAATAACATAGGCGGGTCAATATCACAGAAACGTCAAATTTTGTGTCCCAAAAAAGAAAAAAGCATTTTCTCGTTCAATGTGAATAATTTAAAATCATTTATTATATTTATGATGTTTAAACTAACTAAATACATGGTCAAATTTTTATTTTTATGTTTTGAAAACTATTTAAATGAGAAAATAGTATCGTAAAAATCAACTCCGTGGACGTCCCCAACCACAAAAAGCAACATTCAATGTTTAATTTATTTAAATCAGTTTAGCAGTTATGATCTAATTACATCATGAAATATCTGCTAATGTACTGATTTTGTGGTTAGTATTTTCTCAATTCCTCAAAAGTTTTTTATTATAATTATTAGGATTATTTCAGCGTAGTCCCCAAGAGAAGCATCAACTCCATGGACAGACTCTAAAATAGAAAAAAAACGGAAAGTGTGCATCATAAAAGAGTAACCGTATTTTCAAGAAGAAAGATTGAATTAAGCAAAGTTGATCTGCGCATGCGTTGATTTCATATCACAACATAAAAATTCAGTAGCGAGCCAATTGTTCTTTGATAAGGAAGTTTTAGAGGTGACTGCGTCAACTTTGTGACCATAATATTTCTAGAAATTAAAGTGAATTGTGAGAGTTTTATGCAAGTAGAGTTGTTCTTTGTGCAAGTAAGTACTTTTTATTTTAAATTAAAATTCTATTTATTTGAACAAACTTAAAAAGAGAGGTTAGTGTCGATTCGTCAACTCCATGGACATGACTGGTCCACGGAGTTGATTTTAGTCCATGGAGTTGAACTGTTCAGCGACTTTAGTGCCTAATACAGGGTGTTTCAGTGAAACATGATTTTCTTTTAATTTTAAGAAGAAAAAAACATATTTATAGACAAAGTTTAGTAGTTGCTAGATTATATAAATAGACACAGACCTACCTGATAACTTTTGAATGTGACTTTTCAGGTTAACCTTATTGATCATACAGTTCAATATGGCAAACAAGAAAAAGACCAGCGATGCCCAGCTAAGAAAGAGAAGAGAACAGAAAAAACTAAGCATGAGAAGGGCCAGAGAAAAATTAAAAGAAAATCCACAGAAGTATGAAGAAGCCAAAGAAATAGAAAGAAAAAGGTATCATGACAGAAAAGCTCGCGGCAAAATTGTACAAATTGGCCAGCAAAGCCGAAGACAACAAAAGCAAACTAGGAAGACGTGGAAAGAAAGTGCTAAGAAATGTGGAGAGAGGAAAAATCAGGAGGTTTTAAATCAAAATTTCCTGAAGACCCACCTGAAAGTGAAACAGAGGATGATCCACCTAAAAATGAGGCTCAAACAACTTCAAGTTCCAAGTTTAGTAGAGTAGAAAGTGGAAAAAAGAAAGCGAAAAGAAATAGAGAAGAACTGAAAAGAAAATTGAGCAAACTTGAAGAAAAATATCAATCAATGAAAAGGAAAATGGAGAGATACAAGAAGAGGTTGCAGAGGACCAATCCTGAATGTACAAATACAAATTCACCCAGAAGAAATGTAAAACAAATTATGAAAGATCCTGTACAAATAAAACGGAAACTTTTATTTGGAGAAGCCTTGACTTTGCAAATCAAAGAAAATTATAGATCCAAGAAGACCAGAAAAGCGAAGAAACACGTTGTTGATTCAGTTACGGGTGACATAATTAATAACTACAGATTAAAAAACAAAATAGGAACCATGACCTCCGTGAGAGGAAGTATAAAGAGTCATTCAAAAAGAAAGATGATTGAAGAAAAAATGCTCGAAGCTCGTAAAGATGTGAGACACTTTCTGGAAAGTGATGAGTGCAGCCAGATTTCCCCGGGCATAAAAGACACGATTACTAGGAAAAAAGCGAAAAAACAAAAAAGATTATTAGTGGACAGTCTCAAGAACCTTCATGTAATATTTTATAAGAAAAACATTGAATACAAAAACTTGAGCTACACAAGTTTTTGTCGTTTGCGGCCGTTTTGGGTTGTCCAACCAAACTTTGATAAAAGACAAACATGTATGTGTAAAATTCATGAGAATTTCAGTTTATTAGTGAAGAAAGCGAAGAAATTGAATTTAATAGTTGAACATTCTGCCTCTGCTGTTTTGCTGTATGCTGCACTGATATACAAAAAAACTGTTTGCGAAGAGTATGTGAGTTGTGTAAGAAGAAAAGTTTAACCGTTATGAATAAAACTAACTTGAAAGAAAGAACATCATACGAAATGTGGGTAACAGAAAAGCAGCCACAAACAATCAAAGGTATCGAGAAAATGAGTCAGAAAACAATTTAAAAAAAATATTGGAATGCTCCAAAGAAGAACTTGTACAGAAAATTAAAGACTCTTAGCCCCAATTTATGAAACATGTTTTGTACACACTTCTGTTTTGTACTACAGATCACTTGAGACACAAGAATTAGTACCTATATCGTGTGCAACAATTAGTGATTGTCTCAGGCATGACCCTGCAGCCATATCATGTCACTTAAAACCTGTTCTTAAATACGCCCAAGAATTGACAAACTTCGACACTCTGCATGTTTTGAGCGATGGACCGTCGACCCAATATAAAAATGTATCAATGTTTCAACTATGGGGATGTTATGTATCAACATTGTTTCCAGCAAAACAAATACACTGGCATTATAGTGAAAGTGGTCACGGGAAGGGGGCTCCTGACGGAGTTGGCGGCTACCTTAAGAGGACGGCAGATGCTCTGGTTGGAAGGGGACAGGATATACCAAACCATAGTAGAATTCTGTTCGAACTACTCTCAGAAAATTGTCCAAAAGTTCGAATGTGGGAAATTGAAGGAAGAGATGTTAGGAAAATGGACGATTTCCTAATTGAGCCTCTTGTTACATTCAAACGAACAATTCAAGTACATGAAATTGTATGGGATAAATCAAAAAGTTACTTGCAAGCAAGAAAGTTAAGCTGCGGACAGTGCTCATCAAAGAAATGTCTACATTATGGGATTGGTGAAATTCCATTGAAACTTGGAAGATGTATCCTTTATAAAAAATTAAAATTAAGAATACGTATTAATACCTTTTATTTTGGTGTCCACTAGGCGTGGTTAATTCCGTAGGAATTTTCTGTCACCGAACCTTAAGAGCATCATTTTAAGTTGTGTTGTCGAAAGAAACCCCATAAAAGGTAGAATAAACATTTGTAACATGTTTGTAGTATGTAGTTTCTTAGTTCTTATTTTTCAGATAAATCTCAACAAGAAAAGAAACCGGCTCCTCAATCCTCTGTCAAATCTCTCAAGTATGCTGATGTTTATAGTGGCACATCCTCTTCCTCAACAGAAAGTCTAGATGACTCGGACCCTGAAGACACATATGCTTTATTGAGTATAATCAGGTGTAAAGTTCCTTTCTTTAGTTAAATTCATTAAAAATAATAAAATTATTATTATTTTAACGTTAATAGTTGAAGGAAAAACTAGGAGAAGCAATTTCTTTTCAACTCCGTGGACACACACTTTTTGAAATTTAGCCATATTATCATGAAAAAATAATGTTTGATTTGTTTCCATTTTGATTTTAAGTTCCTATTATCATTCTAATAAAGTTCAAGCATATTGTTTAAAAAAAAAAAAACATGAGTTATTATTTTCAAATATTAGAGATGTCTTATTTTACATTTCCATGATATTGACCCTGGGAAAAGATGCTAGTAGATATAAAATGGCTAGGTCGGTTCTGGTGAGGCAAAAAATATGTCTAGGCCGGGGCTGGTGAGGCAAAAAGTGTTACCATTTCCTTTTTGTTACCACTCAATCTTTCTAACACCTTTCTATTCCGAGTTAAAAAGCGATATTATGATATTATGAGATGCAAAGCAGCAAAGTTCTTATCACCTGAGTTGTTTACAAAATCGTTGCTGATTAGAACTTTGTTTTCCGCATGTTTGTATTATATCGGATGACATTTTCCTATTGATTTTTTTAATGCATCATCAATTAATTAAGTATGCTGCATATATCAGTTGATGCAATCCTATTATTAATTTGCTAATGCACAAACACATTGCGGGATCATCAAAGCGGTTTTTTATTGTACAAACAGTTTCGTTTACGTAATTAATTATTGTTAATTGTTATTTTCTATATGCAGTTCTGAACTGTTGATAAGTGTTGACTATATCACTTTGACTTGAGTTAAGGTGACTTTGACTCGAGTTTTCTTCAAGGTGACGTTGACACGAGTTTTTCTCAAAGTGACTTTGACTAGTGATTATCAAGACACGCGTAATACCTTTTTCTTTCAAAGTGCTGCTACCGGTGGGGAGAATAAATATTTATATAAACTTCAATTTTCTTTACATTTTTCATCAGTTTGAAAAGTAACCCAGCAGCTTCTTTACTTCCAACCATCAGCCTAATCAACCTAATCCAATCTACAATATCAGCAATGGATTCATCATCTGCAATTCCTACTGCTCAACATGGAAGTAAGTAAAAAAATAAATACATCTTGAATATTTTACATTTAACATTTCGTAGTGAAATAATGATTTGATTTCGTAGTGAAATTATGATTTTATTTTTTTTATGTTTTAGCAGCAGCAAGTACAACTTGGCTGGTGTCAATAAAAAAACAACAAGGAGGATTGCAGCAGGATGATGTCATCCTGCGGATAATTAATAATCTAAATTGGAAGGTATGAATCAAATAATTTTATTACAAAATTTTCCATTTATCCTAAATACCTATGTGGAGAGTTGCAAGTTGATATGAGAAGACGAAGTTCAGTTTTTTTTTTTTTTTTATTTTTTTAAGTGGGGTTTAACGTCGCTTTCAACTGCCATGGTCATATCACGACGGGGGTTTTACCCTCCATTCGCAGGAAACTCACAAACCTGCTACTCACATTGACCTCACCCAGCCTGAGTGGGGCCGGGAAAAGCCAGCGTCACGAGAATTAGAATTTGAATGGTCACCCATCCAAGTCTTAACCTCGCTGGATGTCGCTTAACTTCGGTGTTCTGAAGGGAACCGGTGTATTCAACATGCCATCGACGCTGGCTTAAGTTCAGTTTATAAAATTACATTTAGATTTGTTAATGATTTTGGTTAGGGTAGTCATTAAAGATACAAGCAATGTAATGGTGAGAAGTTTTATACATTATTTTAACACTGATTATTAACATGAAATGATAAAATAGTACAGCATTTAGTATAACATTTAATAGCACGGCGCACGCTACACCTACTATAATTGATTTACTATTTCATATATGAAAGTACAAAAAGCCAGCGTCGATGGCATGTTGAATACACCGGTTCCCTTCAGAACACCGAAGTTAAGCGACATCCAGCGAGGTTAAGACTTGTATGGGTGACCATTCAAATTCTAATTCTCGTGACGCTGGCTTTTCCCGGCCCCACTCAGGCTGGGTGAGGTCAATGTGAGTAGCAGGTTTGTGAGTTTCCTGCGAATGGAGGGTAAAACCCCCGTCGTGATATGACCATGGCAGTTGAAAGCGACGTTAAACCCCACTTAAAAAAAAAAATGTACAATAATTTTATGATAACTGATAAATATTTATTTTATTTTTCAGAGTGAGAATTGGAGAAAATTAAAGGATGGGATCTACTACATCAAGACGGAATACTTCTATAAAAAAGATACATTGATCGGGAGATGTCCTTTAAATCAGCAAACCAGGATTGATTTTCACCCGATCAATCCGCATTTCGATCAGAAACAGCAGGACAGGTTGATTCAGTTATATATACAGGAGGAGGACGAGGAGAAGGAGGTTCAAGGGAAAACTATAAATAATCAAAAGAAAATCAACCAACAAACCTAAACCATTTACATCACCGCAGCCATCTACTTCAAAAAAACAGGAGGTGGTGGTGCTTCAGGAGGAGGAGCAGGAGGAAGAGGAGGTGCAAAGAGAAGAAGAACAGAAGCAGGAGGAAGAGGAGGTGCAAAGAGAAGAAGAACAGGAGCAGGAGGAAGAGGAGGTGCAAAGAGAAGAAGAACATGAGCAGGAGGAAGAGGAGGTGCAAAGAGAAGAAGAACAGGAGGAAGAGGAAGAGGAGGTGCAAAGAGAAGAAGAACAGGAGCAGGAGGAAGAGGAGGTGCAAAGAGAAGAAGAACAGGAGCAGGAGGAAGAGGAGGTGCAAAGAGAAGAAGAACAGGAGCAGGAGGAAGAGGAGGTGCAAAGAGAAGAAGAACAGGAGCAGGAGGAAGAGGAGGTGCAAAGAGAAGAAGAACAGGAGCAGGAGGAAGAGGAGGTGCAAAGAGAAGAAGAACAGGAGCAGGAGGAAGAGGAGGTGCAAAGAGAAGAAGAACAGGAGGAAGAGGAAGAGGAGGTGCAAAGAGAAGAAGAACAGGAGCAGGAGGAAGAGGAGGTGCAAAGAGAAGAAGAACAGGAGGAAGAGGAGGTGCAAAGAGAAGAAGAACAGGAGGAAGAGGAGGTGCAAAGAGAAGAAGAACAGGAGGAAGAGGAAGAGAATGATGAAGAGGTAAGAACTAAAAAAATTAAGAAAAATAATATAAAAAAGTAGTTTAAAAAATAGGTTTGTAGGTATTGAAGTGAAATCAATTTGAGATGTAAATTTTTCCAGATGTATTGTGATATTTGTAGAAAACATATAACAAATCGAAATCATAACAGATCGGAAGAACATTTTACAAACAAATATAGAAATTGTCTTTTCCCATGTACACCTAATCAATCAGCATTTTCTGGTAATATTAATACATTCTGTTAAGAAATTATAGAACAATTAAAATGGAATTAAAACATATTTTATAGATGTTTGTAAGGAACAGTTAAAATCGTCATCATTCAAAACAAATTTAATACTCCAAATGATATTTAAAAAGGAAGTTAATCCTGAAATAACTCAAGAAGTATCTTTCAAAACAAAAAATTCAATTGTGACAAGAGCTGATAATTTAGAACAATTATGGGAAAATTCCATCGAAAAATTTAAACAACAAATGAGTGAATTTCAAGAAAAAGGTTCTGGGTGGGTTTATAAAAAAGTATTAGGGATAGAAGTAGGTACGTATTAATAAATATGATCCTTTAAGAGCAAGTTCTTACATACTAACACCTTTAAAAATCAAGAAATCAAATGTCGTTGTGAACGTAAAAAATGATGATGTGTACTGTTTTAAATACGCAGTTTTAGGAAAATATATTGAAGGGTCTCATAAAAATAGTGTTATGAAATACAAAAAATTATTAACTTTGATCTCACCGAATCAATTATTAGGACACTTGCAAAAATGGCTATATCTTTGTTTGTACCTGTTCAATATTCACCCAATTTTCAGGGAACATGCAAAATATTGTTTCCAATCATATTTGATACTTTTTACTGGCCAAAATTTTTCTAGCAATTTTTCTGCGATGAATTTGTTGTTAAACCCATTTTAGTGTGAATTTGTCTGATTAGTGACACGGTATTTTTCTTTGATTAGTGCCGTTGTTATTACGCTTTCTTGTTATCAATTGTTAGATATTGTATCCTTCTTTCATTTGAAGTGTCTTGATTTCATTATGGACTCCCATAAGGTGGCCCAAGCCGTGTGTTTGATTGATGAGGGACATAGTGTGCGTTACGTTGCCCAGCAGTTGAATGTAGCCCGAAGTACCCTTCATTATGCTGTCAAAAGGTACCGTGAGACTCAGTCTTACAATAGGAGGCCAGGCCAAGGCAGAAAAAGATGTACTTCTGCCCGAGACGACCGTTTCATTGTCAGCCAGGTACTCCGAAATCGCTTCGCCACTGCTGTTGAGGTCCGTCAGGAGCTCCAGAATGTCAGGAATGTGAATGTCAATGAGCATACTGTGAGAAATAGGTTGAAGGAGAGTAACCTGACTGCTAGAAGACCATACAAGGCCCCAGAACTGCTCATACATCATCGCAGAGCTCGTTTAGAATATGCGCGCCAGTATGTAAATTGGACTCCCGAGCAATGGAGTAATGTTCTATTCTCGGATGAGACCAGGGTGTCTCTGAGAGGTCCAGATGGACGCCAACGGGTATATCGACGTAGAAATGAAAGGTTTGAAGAGTGTACTTTGGTCAATACAGTGCCTTTTAACGGGGGATCGATAATGTTCTGGGGAGGAATTTCTACAGAGTCGCGTACGGAGCTAGTATTCTTTGATAGGGGGGCTTTGAACGCGGAAAGATACGAGAGAAAAGTGTTAGAAGACATTGTTGCTCCATTTGCAGCGTTACACGGGGATAATTTCGTGTTAATGCACGATAACGCCCGTCCACATACAGCTCGGAACGTAACGGCCTACCTAAACGCCACTGGTATAGCAACCCTGGGGTCACCTGCCTGCAGCCCCGATCTCAACCCAATAGAACACATATGGGATGCACTAAAGAGACGCGTTAGACCGCGTACTAACCGACATATGGGCCTCGGAGAGCTGAAGAACTTGATTCATGAGGAATGGGACAATATCCCTCAAGAACTGATCCGGAATGTGATTTTGTCCATGACAAATCGGCTCAGAGAGGTGATAAGAGTACGGGGAGGCAATACACGTTACTAAGAAGTCGCATAAAAACCTCTATGAGTTGTTAAATAAAGAAATAAAATAATTTTCAAAACCTCAATTTTTGTCCTTTTTTGTTAATTTACTGAATTTAGGCTTGGAAAGGGCCCTAATGACTCACAAAACCTTTTTGTAAGTACTCAACATCTTTTTTTCATCATTAGGAACAAAGTTCTAAAGAAAAAAATAGCCATGCATCCACATAAGACATGAATATTGATATTTTAAGAGGTGTCCTAATAACTAATTCGGTAATTTTGATTGTATTAACACTTATTACCCACTAATATTAGTATCTCTTAGCGAAGGATATCACACTGGGTTGAATAAAAAAGTTTCATGGCTGGTTTTGCATAGCTTTTTGAATAGTATTCCACAAAGAAATATGTTGATACCTACATTTTCATTTTGATCTATAACATTGTTTTTTATTCATTTGGTTAGAAACAATAAATCTTCATTTTTCATTATATCTATAATTCTTTGAATACACTTTGAATACCTATTACAATACCTAATGATTTTTTATTTTCTTTGCCCCTTCCCAAAAAAAGGACCTAATTCAAATTGATCATATTTTTTGTAATATTATACAAAGGTAACACCCAAGTACACCAAAAAACTCCCAGGGACCAGAGCTATCAGTCCCTCATAAGAAATACATTGCAGCGAGTTGTAGTAGTGTACCTCATGCCTTCAATGCTAGACATGTGTACCTCATGTCTGGAATAGCTATCCCACTGAGGTACGTATGTGTACCTCATGTCGTGAGAGATCTGACTGATGAGGTACAACATATTATGTACCTCTGGCGCTAAAGGTGCTAGGAAGAAAAAGTCAAGAAACAGAAAAGAATGTTAAATGATACGATGAAGAATCTACAAAAAAATGGTCCGAAATGGTGAAGTGGCTTTCTGAGCGTAATATACCTCACTCAGAGTCCATGTTGAAACCTCAGCTGTATAACAAAACATTCAAAATAGATACCATTCTTGCCAAGGCCGGCCATTCTGCTTTGAGACTACCTCCCTATCATCCAGACTTGAATCCGATCGAACTGATATGGAGTCAATTGAAAGGTAGAGTAGACAAAAAAAATGTTAACTTCTCAATGAGTGAAGTGACAAAACTAGTCACGGAAGAATGTGATAACATTACTGAGGAGCAATGGCGTAGTTGCTGCAACCATACCAGGAAAATAGAAGAGGAATATATGGAACGGGAACCTCTTCTTGACCGCATATCCGAAGAAGTAGTGAGAGTTCAAGCTCAGAAATGGAATCCGATGGCAGTCTGAGTGGGATTGAAAACTTGTAAAAATAACACCTTTAAATTGAATTTTGTTTAACTTATTTTGTTTACCTTCATATTGAACTAGCTGATGCCTGCCTGTTTATATTTTACATTGATTTTTTGTTTATCTACCTTACTTTTTTTTTAACAATTTTTATAGATGTTTATTATACAACAAAGGTTTAAAACAATCTACCTTACTTAAATTGTTTTAATATTGTTATGATTTCAAAATAAAGATACCAAAGGTTAGACGTTACCTAACACAATGACAGTCTGGAACCCCTAAAAATAATATGTTTATATTTTACATTGAATTTTTGTTTATCTACCTTATTTAAATTGCATCATACAATAATCGTTTTAAAACACGTTGAGTACCTGTCAACCACATGTGGTTGACATTCGAGTTTCCCCATGTTCCACGGTCACAAGCCCGAAAAGTCACAGGGTTCCAATTTTTTTTTTTGTTAAATATTTATAAATTTTGACTTTAAAAAATGACTGTTCTTATTATTTCTCCTTAAAAATGTACGGTTCTGATTTTTTTGACGTTTTTCCTTGTCAACCACATGTGGTTGACAGGTACATGAAAAGACAATGTGTCTCGTGTACCTGTCAACCACATGTGGTTGACAGTTTGTTTTGTTTGTTTCAGATAAGTAAGTTAAGATAATTGTTAGAAAAAAGTTGAAAAGTGAACACTTAGTTTTAAAAATGTCTCGTAAACTAACACAAGAGGAGTTGGAACGTTGGGCAGAATCCAGCACTAGCAGTTTAGATTTTCCTGATGATTCAGATGCGGACCCCGATTATGCCAACAATGATTTTTCATCCGAATCTTCTGACGAAGAAGATATTCCTACAAGACAATCTGGTCATGGACAAAAGAATAATACTGCCTCAGTTTCTCTTGCATCTGATAATGTGAGTGATCAGATTGATATGGATCAATTTCATGAAGAAGATTCTGCTGGTCTGCAAATGGATGTGGAGCCGTTACAGGAAGCCGAAGATCAAGGGGTTTCCCGGCCTGTAATTCCTTCATTGGTCAGTGAAATGGAGCCTATTAGGCCGTGTGATATAACTTAGGGATCAATCACAACTCCGCCACCACCTGTGAACTTCCATCCGGCCTCCAGTGTTGGAATAAAGCCACAAATCCAAGAAATGAAAAACATGTCACCACTTCATTTCTACAACCAGTTTGTCAATGACCAAGTTTTGGAGCTCATTGTTCGTGAAACGAACAAATATGCAGAGAAAAAAATTCAACAGAAACCACAACTCAGAAAAACATGGACCAATACTGATGTTGACGAAGTGAAGAAGTACATAGGTTTTCTATTTTGGATGGGTTTGTGTAAGTACCCGAAAGTAAACCAATATTGGTCAAAACATCCTCTGTACAAGAATGAGGTCTCCAAATTGATCTCCAGACAACGGTTTGAACTTCTGACCATGATGCTACATTTTGCTGATGACGACGAGAGAAGACCGAATGACAAATTGTACAAGGTTTCAAAGATGTTTGACATTCTGATTTGCACATTCAAAGATGCTGTTGTCCCTGGAAAAGACTTCTGTATTGACGAAACAAATGTGCCGTGGCGCGGACGCCTATCATTTCGCCAATATTTGCCCAACAAACGCCACAAGTACGGCATCAAAATTTTCAATCTTTGCTTACAAAGTGGATTCACTTGGAATTTCAGCGTATACACGGGGAGAGACATCAATAGAGATGTAAATACGACTAAGGCGGATGATGTGGTTTTACAGCTATCGGAAGAGTTACTTGATCAAGGAAGGTGCTTGTACGTTGATAACTGGTACACGAGTGTAACTCTGGCTACTAAATTACAGAGTAGAGACACTCATCTTGTTGGTACCCTAAGAGGAAACCGAAAATACAATTCAAAAAAAAGTAGTTGAAACAAAGTTAAAAAAGGGCGAAACTGTAGCTGAACAGAGCAGTAACAAAATTACCATGATGAAATGGCGTGATCAGCGCGATGTGCTCATGTTGAGCACATGCCATACTGCTGAGATGGTAGATGTCGAAAAAAGAACTGGAACAGTTTCAAAGCCATGCATGGTTGTTGAATACAACAAATGTAAGTCATTCATTGATATCTCTGATCAGATGACAGCGTATGCACCAGCTCTCCGTAGAACACTAAAATGGTACAAAAGATTAGCGTTTGAAATACTAACAGGAACCTGCACAGTAAATGCCATGGTTTTGTATAACAGCATCCATGCTGATAAAAAACTATCAATCACTGATTTCCGTACGAAAATTGCTGAGGAACTTTTGTATCCCCCGACCTACAATGTATCTACACCTCCCAGAGTCGCAACAAGCCACAAACTTGAACAGGTTCCCGGCCCATCAAGAACAGTGCGAAGGCAATGTAAATTCTGCTACCAGCGAATGTCTCAGGAACATAACAGAGCGTATGCAAGGAAGCACCCGAACAGAGTGACCACGAAGTGCAACGCATGTGATGTCTTTACATGCCTCAAGTGCTTCAACGAGAATCATGCCAACTAGCTGTTATATGAGACAGCATAGGAAACCATAAGTTTGGTGATGTACCTATACAAATTTTCCAGTAAAATCTCTTATTATTCTTGCTATGAGTAAGGTTATTTTGTTATTGTCCTGAAAAAGTCACAATTAGCTTAGCTTCTCAACGTTATCAAAAATATAAAAAAGTATTCCGCTCAAATCTCATGTTTGAAAATAAGTAAAAATCAACAAAACTGAATTAGAAGATCCTAATAAATAGTTTAGTTTTACTAATTACTTTTGATTATTCGGCATTTTTTTATTTCCTTTCTTGTTCATATTACATACTTCTTTTTTTATAAAAATAAAACATTCAATTTAAGGAAAAAAACACCCAATAAATCTAGTATTCATTTGTCTATCACCTAAAATTAGCCTTGAAAGTTTGAAAGCAAATATCTCAAGTTCCAAACATTATTTCCAAGAACCACCAGACCTGTAAGTTCGCTGTGTTCCAAAGAACAGATTCGCCGTAAGAAATACATTGAAATGTCAACCACCAGAGAATGCCAGGAACATAAAGCAGTATACTCGTGTCAACCACTAGTGGTTGACAGGTACGTAGAGCACTGCTTCATGTCAACCACATATGGTTGACAGGAACACAAAAAAATACTGGAAAATTGCTGTGGTGTTCAACGTGTTAATATTGTTATGATTTCAAAATAAAGATACCAAAGGTTAGACGTTACCTAACACAATTATCTTGTCATTTTTTTGAAGAGTCTAGTTCTTATTGACCCCTTGTTCGAGACAGAGAAATTCCCAAATTAGATTATTGTATAATCTCATATTTGATCTACAAACCTAAAAGCCGCCGCATTTTTCCCCTCATTTTTATCTCAATTCGGCGCGAGAGGGGAGGTTCATACGCCATGCTACCCTGCGATACCTGTACATCAGAAATTTGTCAAGGACAATCCATAGTTCAAGCAGATGAGCTACACTCTATTTTGTCGCCTAAGGCCATTTTGGATTGTATTCCCGAAAGGTGAAATATACCTTTACCCATTAAAAAATCGCAGTATTAGGCTTGCCGTGGATTCTGTATATTTACCCATTAGTTTTTCCCTCTAACTTGAGGGATACTGCGAAGCCTAGGGCACTGGGAGAAGGTCACAGGCGCCTACCTACCTGCAAGACATCCTGTTTTCTGAAAATTCTGGTGATTCAAAAAGCATGTATTCTATAGTTCAATTTAAAGATGGTGACCAAATAATACCTCCAAACTGGATGTATAAAGATAATGATGTGCAGGTGGCCTATTGGCCAGACCATTTCAATTCTCACAAAAAGCTAATCACTGCTGTGAAGAATAGCCAGCCGATCAATCTACTTAGTTCTGAAGAGGGACCACTTACAAAATCCTGAAAGTGAAATGTAGTGATAGTAAGTGATATATTTTGTTCCATCTTTCAATAATTATCATTATTATTAGGTACTAGCCATTTGCCCATACTTGGCATAAAAAAATTGGTTGAATCCCCAGGATTCAATTAGAAATATGAGTATCTTCTTGAAAATTTTATATATATATTTTTATTACTGCATCATTTTTGATTTTTGATATCCCCTTATTTCAAAATATTTATTTGTAAACTGTTATTTGTTGTACATTGTCACTTGTATCTTGGGCTGGTCCCATGTAATAAAAAAAAAAAAAAAAAAAAAAAAAAAAAAAAAAAAATTGTCATTTAGAAGAAATGCCGGTAAATCTAAAATCTCGATAATTTGAAGAAAATTGTTGGTCCCTTGGATAAATCAAAATAACTGCATGTAATTTGGTCCCCTCATTAATTTGAAAGATTTGAGACGCAAATTAGGCTCTATAAATTGAAATTTTTATTCCAGTAAGTACACTTGAGAGCAACAAAAGCGAATCAAATGTGGTTCTTCTCGATCAACTTATGGACGACCAGTTTTTCCTATTGAACGACAATGTCCGCCCACATGTGGCTAACTGTGTTCAGGAGTTCTTGTGTTAGGAGAATATTGACACTTTGGACTGGCCCTCTCTTAGTCCCGACCTCAAACAGATCGAAAATCTATGGAACCAACTCAAACAAAGTGTTCCAGGTAGAATACCGGCTCTCCAGACTGTAGCAGAGCTCAAGATCGCCCTCACCGAAGAATGGGAGAGGTTGCCTCAAAAAATTGTGGTTACTTTGATCCAGTCAATACCAAATCGAATGTATGCTGTGATCAGAGCTCAGGGAGGCAACACAAAATACTGATTCACCATTGTTATGAATGAATCTTTTTGATTTCTCATGTTATGACTTCTTTTGTTAAAAATAAAAAATCATGATTTTCTTCTTTTTTAACACCCTGTAGTAAAACTGCATTTTTGACGGCTTCTGGTAGGTTTTTTTTAACAATCGAATTATGAAATTGTAGAAAACAAAAATTACAACATTTTGAGACATCTTACGACTCGATAGAAATAGTAATTTCGAAGATATCGCAGATTTGGTGGGAGGAGAAAGTTTGATTCGCTTTTGTTGCTCTCAAGTGTATTTTAAATTGACAGAGAAATTATTTGGCATCTCATCTCATAGGAACGTGGGTGGGCTGCAGCTGACAAGAAATACATCACCATTGAACGACCAAGTGTTTTCAAGGACTACAATAAAAAGATGGGTGGCGCAGATGTCTCCGATATGCTTTTGGAATATTACCGCATCAATTTGCGAAGCAGGAAATGGTATTTCCGCATGGTGCTATGGACTTTAGGAGTTGAAATTTTGAACAGTTGGCTTATGTATCGGAAGGAATACATGATTTGTACAGGAAATAAAAAAGTCAGATCCAGGAACATCAGCTCAACCAGATCCAGGAACGTCAGCTCAACCGGATGGTGTTGTATCACCAGAGCCCATTTCATTTGAAGAGTTATTGTTGAAACGAGTTTCACCAGTAGGACAAAAGAAAATTCCTGCTAAAAGAAGAAAAGTAGACTTCAAGGCAGCAGTCATCACAGATGACAGGTACTTGAAATAAATACAAGAAGAAGAAAGAGAGAGAACCAAGAAAGAAGATGAGAAAAACAAAAGACGTGAAGCAAGAGAGGAGAGAAAAAGTTGAAGGAACAAGAAAAACTAAACAAGCCCACTAAACTTCAAAAAGTTGTACAATCAATTGATTCATCTTCAGAAGAAGAGAATGTCGATGATGACCTCTTGTGTCAGGAAATGTCTGATGGGTCACTGCACTATGAGACTGACTCAGATGATGAGAGCTTTGAAATAAGTTCTGCTGTTCCACTTCCGAATTCTGTAAGACAAATAAAAGATCATATAAAGAAACTTGGTAATGAAGTTGCAGTTGAAAAGATGTATGCTGTTTACTATGATGCTTCTTTTTACATAGGACAAGTACAAAAGGTATTTTATAAGGACGAGACAGAAACCAAACTGTACAAAGTGGAAATGAAATATTTAAAATGGCATGGCGATGACAGATACGATTGGGCAAAGGACTAAATTGAATTAATAGATCCTATTTTTATATTCTACGGTCCCATTATAACCAAGTCATTTGAACCATTCATTATCCCTGACATTAACAATATTCGCAAACTTTAAGCAAAAATCAAGTCTCTTAAAGACAAAATCTTTCCCAGTCCTGGTTGATGTATCACCTTGTGTTTTAGGCATGGCTCTATCCTACATTGTACCTCAAAAAATGAAACTTACGAACTTAAGTTCACATTTCTTTGGATTTTTTTTTTTAATTCCATTGTCATTATAAGCGCCCGGATTTTTGCATATTGCATATTTGCATATGCAATTGCACATTTTGGCGTTTTTTTCGGCGTTTGCATATTTGAGCAAAATCCTTCATATTTCAACAATATTGGCCAAAATTTGCATATTTCGGGGTTTATTAGGGGTAAAAATTCGGTAAGTAGGTATCTAAACTATCTACCTACTCAGAACTACCTAAGTCCATTCAAATCTTAGGACGTAAATCGTAAAATCACATTTTGTTAGTGTACCTACCTACCTACATTGTGAAGTCATGTGGGTACCTACTGAGTACTGAGAAGCAGCTAGCCTACTGAAACAAGATCAAACGTGTCGTAACGCCTCTGCAATACTCTCATCTGCACTCCACGTATCAGCAGGGTAGGATAGGCAGAGAGAGGGATAGGTACCTACATGTATTGTATTAATTTCTTTCTCTGTTCTCTTTCCTCTCTATTAGTTTTCGGCTGTTTTCTACTTGCAGTGAATTTATTGTGTGTGTAAACGATTAACTTTTCTACTGATTTTTACTCGAGAAATGTGTATGCATAACGGAAACTCTAGTTAAAGGAATAGATTATTTTGAATTTAAAATATAATTTGCATTTTTGACTTAGTTAGATACTAACTTTACAATGCCAGTTGACCAAAGTAAAATTAAGTCCTGGCTGAGTGAGTTTACGGGTTAACATTTTTGCATATATTGGGCTTTTTGTTTACATTTTTGCATAATTATATTGGGCTTTTCGCTTGCATATGCAATTGCATATTTTAGCCTTTTTTTGCTGCATAAAATCCGGGCTCTAGTCATTATCAATAAATAAGACTTTCCTACAAATTTATTTTAATTTTTGAATTACCTATAGCCACATGTATCCTCTAGTTATCATAAATAATGTCACTAAATAATAAAACACATTTTTTGATTTTTTTAAATTACTTTGGTACCTACCTATATCCCATTGTTATCAATTTGAAAATTGTTTGGTGTCTCAAAATTACCCAGCCTACTTTAAAGCCTGTAAAATGATTATCATAATGTATCTAAAATAGCTGATTTTACCATTTAAGAATTGAGAGTTGTGTCTACTAATAGCCCTCATCCTCATTTAGCTACCATACACAGAACACTCCATAAAGTCTGTGTATATTAATTACCCCAGTCTGTATCAAAATTACCCAAAC